>CABFWB010002836.1:5679-19072 GCA_902151455.1 Timema bartmani
CTTACTTTAATATAACTTTAAACTTACTTTAAAATAACTTTAATCTAACATTAATCTAACTTTAATCTAACATTAATCTAGCTTTAATCTAACTTTAAACTTTTATCTTTTATCAAATTTAAATATAAGTTTAATCTAACTTTAATCTCACGAAATTTTATAAGGGGTTCTTTTTATTTGTGGATAGATTTGTGTGTGTTTTTTTGATAATGAGTTCCCAGGAGAAAAAAAGAAGAGAAGATACAGATCACCAAGTCATTCAAAAATTTCAATTTCAAAATTCTTTGAGGCATAATATTGTCCTAAATTACTGTGGTTAACTATCACATTACTCTACATAACCATATGTTTTCATAACAGCTGTCCCAAGTGACAGTGGCAGATATCAGCTGATGGCGTAGTGATATTTTAGGGACTATTTTTTAGTTACTTTTTGAGCTGTCATCCAAGTAAACTTAGGTCGTGAATGGTGTATACACTCATTATTTTAATATACAATAGAAAAAACAAACAGGGAAAACCCACTAAATTATCATTTTTTAACACTTTTCAACATTAATCAAATTGATGAGAGTTTTGTGTAGCTAAAATTTAAGTTTAAAATTATGTTACATACACAGTGTCGTGGTTGATAAAGGCCGCCTTATCCTCCTCAGGATAATGCAGGTCCCCATTCTCCCGACCCTCAGCGGCCGGCCGCTCCGTCACTGCTGTCACCTGCGCAGCCAAGGACTCGTTCTCCTCCCTCAACTGGGACACCTCATCCTCCAGACCAGACAATGACGACACCTTTAGAAACAAGTAAACAAGGTGTGTCTGTCACATAACAACTCATGGACCTGAGGATTTACCAATATGATAACTAGATACACTGAAATTTAATAAAACATGTTTTTACCGACTCATTTAAAACATTAAAATGGCCATAAAAACATTTTAAAGCTTATTATGGTATTTTTGAATGCATAATAGATGCACAAAACTAAATAACATATTTTTATGAAATTGACTATTTGACCTTTAAGACTATACATCAATAAAAAATGTATTACACCATCTTAACATGCTATAAATAGCTATAAATATCTCGTTAAAGAAAAAGTGTGTGCAAATGTGCATGAGTGAACGCGCATGTGTGTGTGTGTGTGTGTGTGTGTGTGTGTGTGTGTGTGTGTACACAGTTCATACATTATAAGGGGTAGTACTTGCTATTTTATACTTTTCGTGTACTAGTGTAAAGGTAAAGTAGTTGATTAATGGGGCTGAAATTTAATCTATTTAGACATGCATATGAAGTGCAGTGAATGTAATAATTTGTTAAGAATATTTTTAAATTTATAAGCAATTTAAATAATGATAAAAATTTCCTAATTTATAATCATAGTTAATAAATTTCTTTTTATACCCCGAAAATATTTTATCTCATTTTGTACTATACAATATTATTTTAAATTAATTTGTTTTTTAGCCAAACTCTACTTTTTAATTTTATTAATGTCATCCAATTGTCCATTGAAAAAATAAAAATGAACTGCCTATTTTATGATTATATTATACTGTGTCAAGACAGTGTCGGATTACCCATGACTCCCACAAATAAATCGTAGCCTGAAGAGGACTGTGAGTGGCATTGATCCCCCTATCTTTACCAAGAAACAAAATGTTTTTCTGCTCTTTTTTTTCCTTCCAATAGTTACTTGGAGCTTGAGAAATATTATACTGTATTAGTGTGTCAACTTGGCCACCTGACTTTTATTCACTATAATTTTGAAAAAACCCATCATTTGTGCAACATTAGTGCAGGTTAGTGTTCAATTTTAATTGTTAGTGCTAAAATTTAAGGCACTTACTAGCAGTTTCTTATGGGTGGCTAAGTTGATATCAAATTAAACATTGAAAGGAGGATAGGAGGGCAAGGCCTACACATTTACCAGGGAATTGTAGGCCTCAAAGTTCACAATTAAAACACAACAAAACACATAATTATATCATTTTTGGGGTACATTAATCCCCATTTTCCGCAGAAGAGAGTAAAACACAGATTGGACTATGGCAGCACGGCTATAGATTGATTATTGTCACTTAGATTCTGTTGTTGCCTGTTCAAAATTATGTCTTTATTCTCAGAAGATGGAGGACTCCTGCAGAGCTAGTATGACCACAACGCAAAACAAATTTGCGACCGGTGGTAAAGAGACGCTAGACTTTGCATCAAAAGTTATTATGGCCAACCACTTTGCAAAAGCAAAGTCCTTGCGAGCGCAAATAGTTTCCTAGTAGAGTGACGCTAAGTTGCGCAGACATTTTAATGAAGAAGATGTCACTCTACAAGACTCTGATGAGTGATTGTCTGACATTTTCTTGCAAGAGCTTGCAGAGGAACAAGAAGAGAGATCTTTCGAAAAACGGCATTATCTTGTAGGTGATTTTGCAATAGTAAAATATGCAGGAAAACAGACAAACTATCATTATGTGGTTAAAATTTGTGGCTTTGACACTGAAAACTTTGAGTTTGAAATACAATTTTTGAGACGCTATAAGAAAACTCAAAAATGTATTAATAACAATAAAATATGTATGATTTTTAAGCATCAGATATTGTTTTAAAACTTCCAAAGCCTTTTTAATCTGGCAGATCAGCCAGGCAACAAAGCCTCTATTTTGGAACTCCTGAAACAATGTATACTGGTCTATCACCTACTCTTTGAGAAACCAATGAGTCCCTAGCTATAGGGGGGACTCGACCCAAAATTCCAGGAATGGGTGCGCGTTGAAGGTCACCCAGGGTCTGGCTGCGCAATGTGTTATCTCAGATCTAAAACATTTGCCACCCCCACCACGTGCTGATTTCGGCAGTATTGTAGTAGAAGTTGATATGAGAGGATCGTGTTTTATTTTCGTTAGTTTTACTATGGTAGTTTAAACAAAAGTGAGTTTTTAAAAAAGTCTGGAATTAATTTCAAAAGTAATTTTATGATGTTTAGTAACTGTTAATATGGCTGAAGTTAAGTTGTTTTATATGTAATGAAGTCATCTTGCATGATAGTTTTATGTTTGGAAAAGAAGCTATAGAAACTTTAAAACAGTGTAGTAAAGAAATAGGTGATGGGAATTTTAAAATGTTGGAGACACTTGGCTCTATAGACGTGCATAGAATGTGCAGAAAAAAATATACAAGACCCAGCAACATTACAGCAGCCAGGAAAAGAAAATGTGAGAATGAAGAAGGCAGTATGAGTAAATCACCAATAAAAAAACAAACTAAGGTCAGAATCATTGGTTGATTTTAAAAAATAGCTGTTTAATTTTCACTGAAAAAAATAGATGACAAATTAAAAAAAAAAATGTGTATAAAATAACTCAAATCTATTTCATAGAACTATCAAACGTAAAAGAGAGCATTATTAAATATGTTGATGAAAGAAATAAGTGGAGCCAAGATGGGAAAGGGCGACTAAGTAATGCAATAGATTTAGTTGTAGCCGAATCCATTTATCATGAAAAAAGCGCTAAAGATTTCACCAGAAAACAAGGAGAAAAAAGAACTACCTCTGGGCGTCCACAGTCTAGTGACATAGCATCTGCAATAGAAATAATTTTTAATCATTTAGAAAACAGCGATGATTGCCAATATTCACTGCAAAATTAGTAGATCAGGTTGATGGTTACGTGCCTTGCAATGCTACTATTAAAAATAAATTAAAAGAAAAGTATAACAATGATATTATATTAACAGTTAATAAAAAAAAAAGTTTCAACTTTATGTTTAAGAAATATTGGTCATGCAATTTTAAGTGACAACTGGTATACTTCTAGAAAGGTCAGTGACCGTTAAGAAGCAGAGCTTGTTCCTTGAGAATTCACCAACAGTGTAATTTGGAACAGTGTTATTTTGAATAGTGTTATTTGGAACAGTGTTATTGAAGTTCATGTTGTTGCAAGCCCTGCACTTTATAATATTTGTGACGCATTTGAACAATTTTGTGGCGTTGACTTCGCCACAACTGAGCAGCACGTAGAGTCATGGGAAACGCGCATTAAAACACTTGACAGTGATGTCAAGAAGCTTGACAACTGGTTCAGCGCACACAACCCTTTCGCATCCCCTGAGAAATTATCTCTCAATACAGCTCTAATAGGTAATGAGAAAATAAATTGCCATGGAGCAAAAAAAGTAGGCGAAGACTATGAGAGAAATTGTTGATAAGGAATTTAAGGTTATTAGAGTGAAACACAGTAATAGAGTTTTGTCACTTGTGACAGTACATTTATCAATAAAAATACACGATAAGGTAGTAGCTGTTGACCCTATGACCCTATTTCAAAGAATGCTAATAGCAAAGAAAAACGATGATGATCTCACTCAATATTTTCAGACTTAGCAAATTTTTATTTTAAATCAAATGAAAGGTTGCAATAAACAAATATAAAACCCTCATCTGTGGTTGCATGGTTTATAGCTTCATTCTATTATTATTAGTCTGTATATCCATGGAAAATGAGATCGGAGCCTGTATTTCCAGATCAGTTGGGCTGAGGTTATGTTTTCATAAACGGTTTCCCACTCTCTATCTTTCTTTCTTTCCATACAAATGCAGGTACATTTCCTAAAAAATTATGCCTTCTCCATCCCTAATTCATTGGCATGTGTGAATATATAGCCCAAACAGGTACTAAGATCTGGTGAAAAATATTAATTACATTTCTACACTATTTTATGAAATAAACATTGTAGTTTGTTGGCATCATAGTCAGTTTCCTTCCTTTTGTCAGTATTTACAGACACAGGCAGATAAGAGCTAGCCACCCCATATGGTACCACTATGTTGGAAGAAAGTACCTGGTGAGTGAGATGCTCTTTATCTTCCCGCAGCCTTTGCACCTGCGCCTGTAGCTGCTCCAGGTCAGACCCTAGGCGCAACCTTTCCGCCTGAACCTCCTTTGTCTTCTCGTAATCGTGGTGCTGCAAGGCAGTCAATTGGTGTTCCACTTCAGAGCGCGCGTGATTCGACTTCTGAAATAGGTACATAAAAAAAGAAAGTAGCTAGCTAAAGTATGTACAGCAACCCTTGGTGCCAGCATGCATTTCAGGATCACTCTTTTTCAACCATGTTTTCAGACCATTAAACTTTTATAGATATTAGAGACGAGTCAAATCTCATTAAGTTGGTCTAAACCACCAATACATAACATAATAGCTCTAAAATGTAAACAGTTACATTGCAGTGCCAACTATTTGATCCAAGAGAGCAGATTAAGGAGGCTGATTTCAAAACACATGTATTAACCGGTTAACTAGGTGACCAGCTTTAACAATATAGTGAGTAAACCTGTTTCAATTTAGACCATGGTTTATGATTATTTATACACGTGTTCTTCATCATGGCTTCTACCAGTGGTGTTCGAAACAATATCAAAAAGGTAAAAAAAAAAAAGTGGCATCTAAAGAATTCTAATTGAATCTGAGCAAAGTGATGATGATGATCATATAATTAGTGACTTTAACAATAATAGTGTGTCAAAAGAAGAAATAATATGGGAACAATATCAAAACATTGGTGAATGGGAGCCATTTGGTTCATGTAAGCACACATTTCTTTTTGAAGTAAATTTGCTTATTTACACAAATTTCAGTAAAAATCCAGAGCTTATAGAATAGTTAAAATATTTCTCTACGGATGAATTTTGATGAATTGGCACAAATCATTGTCAATCAAACCAACCTGTAAGTTAAGCAGACCATTGCTATCAAACAAGATACAGGGTTGTCGAAACGTCAAATAAGGGATCATGAGTGGGAGGAGACAAAGGCTGAAGAGTTCAAATGTTTTATTTGATTTATTATTTTATAAGGTATTGTTTAGAAACCAACCACTTCAAGGTTTTTTTCTAAGAAAAAGTAGGCCTCTCACAAAATTAGAAAGTAGAGAAGTTACTGTTATTCACATTATGTGCTGTACTTTGCTTTGAAAAGTGCCATACTATGAATAACTTCTAGAATAATGTAAAATGCCTTAGCGCATAGCTGGAAAATAGTGTGGGAATAAATAATAAGCTTTACATAAGTAAGTTATATTAGTTATTTTTGCTCTTCTAAAAATGTAAGAAAAAAATAATTAGTTATTTAAATTTTTGTAAAAATATACTCATCGTAGAGCAAATTCACTCAGTTAAAGGGTTCGTATTCCAATTAAAATGGGAAAGCACATTGGTGTTTGTTCATGTATTAAACATTCCATTAAAAATGGGAAACATTGGGGTTTGTTAATTTAGACCACTTCATTGTATATCATCAGTCGGCAACCTATGGCCAGTGGGCTGAATCCGGCCTGCCTACTGATCTTATATGTCCTGCAAAAGATTTAGTAAATAAAAAATAGTGTTCATAAAAAGATAGCTTTAACTAATTACTAGGGGTGTGAAAATACCCAAAAATTCGAGTATAATTTGAGTTTTAATAGATGCGCCAACTCAACGATTTTACAAAACTTGAAAAATTTTATTACTCAGGATGTTCAATCTTTTTCTAGAAAATTCCTAGTTTAGTTAATTTTATTCAATTTTAAGTAGTTTCTCTTAATATTCCCTTTTGTCTAATTTTTAAAAATGTACAATTATATCAAATTTATTTAAAAGTTTGAATTTGTGCGGTTAATAGTTTTTTCACAAAAAAAAATTGATTCTAAAAAATTATGTTTGTACTTATTTATGGTTTATGCATGGATCTATTGGTCAAAATAAACTCAACTTGAAATATTTCCTGTACAAATATTCTTTTATACCACTCAAAACTCCAAAAATAACCTGTTTTAATTCAAACTATACCTGTGAAAAATGCCTAACCACACACCCCTACTAGTTACTATATGAGAAAAATAATGTTGAGATCAAACCAATCAACATTTTTTAAAAACACATGTGACCCGCGATATCAAAAAGGTTGCCGACCCCTGCTGTATATGAGCAGGTGTCTAAGCCTGGCCACTGTGTCAAGTATATAATGCTAACACACACAGTTATGAAAGTAAATTATAATTGAAACATTGCAAACCTCCAGTTGGCGTGTGATCTCCTCTGCTCTGACTGCCACTTCTTGCAGGTGTGCCAACTGTTGGGTTATTCCATCACGCTCCAACTGTGCATCCCTTAACTGCACAGCCAGTGATGCATTCACATTCAGTTGCTCATGGAGCTGGGCTTGAAGTTGGCCCACCTGTGCTTTATATGCACCCTCCGCCTGTAACACAGTCCACAATGCCACAATGAGTAGTCTGTCAAATGCCAAATAGTGTATTTACATTTGTTGATTACTAGTAAAGTTGGGTAGAATCCACATTTTAGTTTTATCTATGAGCCACAAATTTGAATTTTAATCCAAATCTAGGATTTTTTTTTTTAACATAGGAGGAATTATAAAGCAGAAGTCATAACTAAATGTTAACATTCATCGAGTCGGTTAAGTGTCAAATTAATGGTCTGGGGTTTGGTTTACAATATTATCCTATAGCTGTGTTGGGGCTGAACTATCAATTAGCATCAAAAAAGCTTTAAATCAAACTCCCATTATCCTTACCTTCCCCTTTATTTGAGAAACTAAACGTGCACTTTCTGAACTCTGGCTAATTATATCAGCATACAAAAATTTCTATGAGCAAGCTCAAAAGGGCCTACCAATTTTGTCGGGAAAGGTATTTTCACATACCTTGCAGGATTCTTTTGCATGTCCCAATCAAAAAGAGATATACGGCTTTCCTTCTCCTCCGAAGGTAGTTGTGCTACAAAGTTTTATCATTCAAGAAAAATGAATCGATTGCAGCCGAGTTTATAGCCACGGACATTGGGTCTTGAGGCAAGCACTTTACTCTATGACCATTGAGGTCAACCAACACTCCAATTGAAAATTTGAATTTTTTTTTTTTTTAACTCTTAAATCCTCTTATATTTTCTCAAATACTCAAATCTCAAATATATTTAAGAATTCAACAGTTTCATCCCTAATCATTAGCTATGCAACCTTCTAAAGGAAGAAGTACCCAATTTAAAAAAATGTGTTTAAGGCTGAACGATTTCACACCAAATGAGGATTAAATCCCACTCTCAGCAGTGCCAGAAGAAAATGACACCCGAGAGCCATAGCTTAGTCTAAAGGATTGTTTAGGTGATTCATTTTAAATAAATTATATATATCTCTACCTCCATACAACATATTAGCGTTAAATTCTTTTAAATTCTACCTTCTTCACTCCTACTCTATTTGTGTAATTTACAGTTAAGTTAGATTATAAGGCATTTGAAGCTACGACAGGCCTAGCAAGCCGGTAGTGGAAAAAATATAGCTAACATTGACCCAGGTCACAGGCTGGAAACAGTAATGGTTGTAAAAGCAAAACTAAAGACTGTATTAATGTATTACATCAAAATGCCACTTAGTTACGTGTACAATTAAAGCCCTTAACAAACATAGTTAGCAAGTGTTTTGAACCTCCTGATTATAATCGATTAGCAACAACTGAGGATCTTGTTTGATAGCACAGTATGTGTCTCGTGAAACCGGACATCTACAAGTAATCCAGCTATTTACACTCACACAACATGTTAAATAGAGCATAGATTTGTCTAAGTCAGATATTAAATTGGCGCTTTCTAAGTGCAGGATTATCAACTAACAACTTACAAACAAGCTTTATAATACAGCACTGCTATTGAAACACACAGCACCAGAATATTTGGGCAGTAATAAGACAGAAAATGGATGGGTCAGAACTGGAGTACCATGCATACCTCACTGAGGCGTGCAATGTGCAGTTCAAGCTGCTGCCGCTGAGCGAGTATCTCCTGTTGGAAGACCCCTTGAGTCTGATCCTTTTCCTGCAGCTGACAGAGCAAGATATGTTCCTCGTTGTATTTTGACTGAAGCTAGAACATTGCACAACAATATTTATAAACATTTTGGGAATGCGTGTTGGATAGGGATTTGTGCTTAGCCCCTTTAGTTTAAGAGTCCAGCTCATGAACAATTGACTGATATTATTATTATTAGCACCGCGTCTTACTACCCGTTCGGGTTATACACAGACTGATATTAGATTAATGATTATTGATTACGGTTAAAAAAGTGTGTGTATGTATATATATATATATAAAATTAATTGTTAAAAATATATATATGAATTATTTACTTGTTGGAATGAAATTGGGATTAGTTAAAAAAAAACAACATTTAATTGCTTTGTTATTTTTGAATACATGGATCCATTTATCTCAATTCAACTATTTTCTAATAAAGAGTCTAGGCTACCACACTCTGATGTGATACCTGGTTCCAACTGTATTATCTACCTATATACACAATATTTATCAGTTAGACAAATTAGGATGCCATTGCTCTACCAAGAGAGCTAGCGAGATTATTGTACCAGTAGGTTGGAAAGCTCCTGCCAATAGAGCAGTTATCATGCCAAGCAAGATAGATATTTTCTATATGAATGAACTGCAGTGCAGGATCTTTTTAAACATGAGCAACCACACAATGCTAGTTACCTGCTGCTTCTGATGGACCAGAGATCACACAATGTGAGTTACCTGCTGCTCCTGATGGACCAGTGACCACATAATGCTAGTTAGCTGCTGCTCCTGATGGACCAGTGACCACACAATGCTAGTTACTGCTGCTCCTGATGGACCAGCAACCACACAATTCTAATTACCTGCTTCCCATGTTGGACCAGTGACCAAACAATGTTTGTTATCTGTGGACTAGTGGCCACATAATACTAATTACCTGTAACCCCTGCTAGACCAGTGACCACAATGATGATTACCTGCTGCCCCTGTTGGACTAGTGCCTGCTTCTCAGCAGAGGCTGCCTCTGTGGCCAGCTGCAGCCTTGTGACGAGAGTTTGCACCTCGCTCGTCTTAGCCGCCAGACCTTCCTCTAACTGGCGGCACATTTGTGTGAGTCGGGACCTCTCTGAATTCAGCTCAGACCGCAACTCCCGCAGCTTGCTCTGCACAGCTTGTGCCGCCTCTTGTTCCTCGGCCAGCGCCTTTTCCTTCTCTGCCAGCTGTTTCTTCAGCTTCACCACCGGGTCTTGGCGGCCCTGCGCACAACACATGTGTCCTACAATTATTTCTCCAACATTGCTGTTACTAACAGCACAATATGAAAAAAGTAACAAACTATAAATAAAGTGACTCAATTGGTTACTGTTTTGGAGTAGTTTATTTAACTATTATATTGGTTTATTGCGCTGATATTGCAATGCACTTGTAAAAGGTTAGTCTCAAAAGAGCCAGAAGTCATATTGCATAATGAACCACCTCCACTTACTTGGCCCTAAACAATATTAACAACAGTGAATCGCACCAAAAGTGTCAGTGAAGGCTAATAAAGTCAATTGTAAGAGCTTACACCCTACTAAATATCTTATTTTTTCTCAGGAAGCCAATGGATAATCATCCCCTAACTACCTTGTAGAGGAAACAATGTGTGTGATTGGAGGAATAATAAATGTGAAGGAATGAGAATATACTTAGCAAGTGAAATATTATGAAGCCAAGCAAATATCCACAAACCATCGCTTAGGTCTGGAGGGATCCACCTTGAGTCTGTTCATTATAAGTTTTTATGTGGATGACAGTTCAAAAATCATATATTTAGGTTTTGGGTTGTAAAAGATCACTGTTTTGTCATAAATGTTAAATTTTCTTACACAATTTTCTTACTTTTAATCATTTCTTTTTACCCAATCCGAAACAATATTTTAAACATAATTAAAAGAACTTATTCTTCGTTTTGGAATGTTATCTATAATGTGTAATATAGTGCATACATTAATACCTTTTTAATGCAGGCATCGTATTTACTTGGAAAAGAGAAAATACTTGTTATTTTAGATATAATAAATTATTTTATCGTATTTCAAAATACTTAAGTGAATAAAATATCTTTATCCTCTGTGTGGGTGTATCATTGTAAATAACTTGTTTCCGCCATGTTCAATCACATGGTTTAAATTCGTCAGTCACCATTTTAAAGCTATGTCTGTTAGAACTTTTGTGAAAGTGCTGTGAATAATATTTTTTTAAGTGCAATAAAACAATAAATATGCTTTGTGCTCGACCTCAAATAAATATAAACAATATTGGCCTAAATTACTGTGGTTAACTATCACATTCATAAATTACCATATGTTTTCATTACAGTTATCCTAAGTGGCAGATGTCAGTTGTTGGTGTAGGGATACACTACGAACTATTTCTAGTGACCATTTGAGCTGTCATCCAAGTAAACTAAGATTGTGAATGTATATAGGTTTTCTTATCAATGGGGCTTGGATGTTGTTTTTTTATTCGAAACTTTATTTTAAAGTTGAACATTATAGAAACATGTTTTGATTACAAAAAGTTGTTTTTTTATTTTGCATATTTAGGACTCTCTCTCAGTTTTAGGACATGTTTAAACCATATTTAGAGCATATAGTATATATTTTTGAAAATGTTATCAAACAATAATGGCTAATAAGTTAGTGTTTTTTTTTCAAATTTCTAACTAAATAATATTTTTAACAAATTATATTGACTATTTAAATTAGTTAGGCTATACAATATTTTCAGACAGCTTTAGTTAAGTATATTTGAAAAAGCCATCATTATATTTTTAGATAATATCTTTACTTTTATAGGGCATATTATGAAACCTTAAGGGCAAGCTCGGTTGCATATTTCACATTATTTTAGGGTGTAAACTTCTAAGCTCGATTTATCACCTTCAGGAAGAAATTATAGTCCCAGTGGGAAACGAGGGATCTTACCTCGTACCACTCCGAGTGCTCATCATTGGGGCCCTGTTGCTTGTTGAGGAGCAAGTCTATGAGGATCTGCACTTCAGAGCGAGACAGCTCTGCTTTGCGCACCAATGGCACAAGAAGAGACACATTTACACCATCCCTGTCTCCACCTGGAACAACAAGACACACATACATGTAGCACCACACTATCTGAAATGTTGGTTAAATTTATCCACACATATCAACTTTGAATTACTCTCCAAAGGTTCAGGAAAGAAGGAAACTGGTCTCATTCCTAGTGACACCTAAAAGCTGTGTCCTAGATATTCCTGAAGCTTAGGTCGAGTGCCTGGTTATAAAGTATACTGTCTAGTTAGGTTAAATAAGTTTGTCGGACATATGCTGAAAAGGCTTTTGTGCTCAGAAATAGTGTCAAATATTGTGGTATTATTATTGATGAACTTTAATTTATTCATCTCAATATTGTTTAGAATAAATTATTTTCAAATTAATGTTTACAAAAATATGTATGGATATTGACATTTAAGTTTGTTATTATTTGAATACTATTTAAGTAAAAATAAAAACCAACATTAGTGGAAGCTCGTGGTTTAGTGAGATAAGAGTGCTAATGATTCTTCGAAAGGAAAGGGTAGTGTTTTAATGAGGCAGTTTTCATGTGTTTAAATACTATAAGTTTCTTCAAGTAGCTTAACTTAATAATTGGCAGTTGCCACTCAATCTAAGAATTATTTGTAATTGAAGCTGTTTTACACATTTCTCCCCACAACAACATTTCTAATAAACTACATTACATAACTCAATCCCTTAAATTAAACTTTTAACAGCCTGTGAGTTTTTAGTTCTAATTCTTTAAGAACTAATTCTATACAATTAAAAATCTTTAACTGAAATACACTTTCTAAAGAAAAGCCAAGTAAAGAACTTTCTGACACTAATGTATATTGTAGGGACTACGGGTGTGTGAAGATTCAAAAATGTTGATAGTTTCAAAAACAGTTTCCTGCTTCAGCAATTATGGAACTTTGCCCAAAAAAAATATATTGACAGCTTACAAATTTATGTAAAATTTTTACCAGCCTGTGCAGCTATGTAAATTTCAAATTATTATTCATATGAAAAAATCTAAAGTAGTTAAATTAATTGTTATGATAATAACTTGACTTATCAGCTCCAGACAAAATATCTTAAATTCTTTAGCAATAAATCAGTTTCTAAATTATATTTATAGTGACTAGAGTTTAAATGTACAGCGACCCTAAGAGTATGCTGCAAAAAGGGCTTAGAGTAGAAAAGGGAGGATGAAAGAGTGCAGTTTCATATAAGACATGGAGCGGCTCAATGAAATGTGAACTTTATAACAGTGTGTTACTTGTAGTAGCCAGCTGTTGTGAGTGACACCACATGTTGGTGACATGGCACACATGCGCCGACACTTGCTGGGAGGCAAACAGAGGCGACTTAACACGTATTCCCACAACAGAAAGGAGTGTTTTATGAGCCTCTCAACATACAAATTTAGAAGCTGAATGAGGAGTATTTGGCGGTAGTGTCCGAGTGCTGGGGATGGAGGTAAGGGGGGG
>CABFWB010002836.1:19280-29723 GCA_902151455.1 Timema bartmani
GGGGGGGGGAGCAGGATGTTTCAGCAAGATAAAAATATGGCATTTCCATAGCTTCAACCGAGTGGTTACACTTCAAGCAGGCAATAATAATGACCAGAGGAAATCTAAAGCTTTTTTTTTAGGGTTTCTTCAGCCCACCCCAAAAAAAAATATTGACAAGCCTTAGTATTGGCATTTTATAAAGGCACGTTTTTCTTTTGGCAATCGGATGATCTTTAACAATCAAACTAAACCCATTTATGTGGGGGTTTAATAATAACACCGAATAACAGGGGCGGTTTGCTATATTAAATTTAAAGGCCAACTACCTAACTCTAGTGTGTCTTTGTTAAAATAATATTAATAACCTGATTTTATAATCATCTGGCTCATCGGGATATCTCCTGGTGTCCCTGCGGCCCAGTCCCCCCTGAATTAATGTCCGTACTTTGTGTTTTCTTAGGTAAATTTAGGCTTGTTTACTTTATTTATTGTAAACCCTCAAATATAGTCTAAAAATATGATGCGCAAAACCTGTTGTGATGATAAATAAATAGTTAAGAAATGTGTAGTCACAATCACAAAAAGTGGCTACATTACAGTGAGATTTAAACTGAAACAAAGGCAGCTTTTTGTGACCAAGTATTTACAAACAGTCTAAACTAGTCATCATATTAACACATAATTTAAGATGCGTTTTATAAAATATGAATATGGAGGAAAAATAATATTTTTTAATCACTGTGTCTTACTTCCTACCTGTTCAGGTTATATGCATATATGATAATTACTCTAATGGGGTAGGGGTTAGGAAGCATTTTAGTGGTAATCTAACTTCATGTGCGTGGAAGGAGAGTGGGAAACCATTTAGGAAAAACCACCTTCAATAGACCCAACCGGGATTCGAACCCCGATCTCCCAGTCATCAGCATGCCAGTATAGTACGAGAGTGAGAGTGACGCCTTAGACCATTTGTTTTGTTATTAATGAAGGAAATGATTTGAGGTATACCCTAATTTTATTATGACTGAACATATGTGATAGCTAGAAAAAGTTACTAAAGTTGTCAATTTTGACATTCACTTTAAGTTAAGAATGAATACAGGCCCAGTGGGTTAACTATATAATTGTGTGAGAATATAAGGAACTAAATTATCTGGCTCAAATGCTCTACTTCTCCATATATTTCGACAGGCATCAATTTGGATAGCTGTAATCGAAGCTTAGGCACAATATCTCAGCTCCGTAACTTCAGAAAATAGTGTAGTGAGCGTGGTGTCCACCAATATCAGATGACGGAACCTGACATCGAGACACTCGATACTAGCGCTTCGGGGAGAAAAACAATCCAACCTGTCTCCATGACTCGGTGAACGATGTTAGTTTTAAGTTCACAAAGACAGAGAAAACTATGTTAGGCACTCTCTGTTTACCCTGAAAGCTAACAGTAGCTCTATCTTATATGCTGCACCGTGGTGTCCCTGTTAGGGTAAGTAATAGGGCCCCTACTCGATCAGTCAGACTGTCAGTATTAATAAAGTAATAATTAATATTGACAGTCTGACTGACTGACACGAAGACTGACCGTGTAAAGTCTCGTAAATACTGATGCATACTGACAGTCTGGCTGACCTTGTAGGGGCCATAACTTGCACACATTCAACAAACCACTAAAAATTAAGTTACTTGGTGTGGGTGTTTGGCCTAAAGAATCTTTTATAATAAATATGTTGCACTGCATCTTACTACCAGTTCCATTTATTTACTGGGATGAAGGTAGAATTTAGAATAAATATGCCCACATTTGTGTGGAGATTGAGCGGGGAAACATTTAGGATAAAATCACCTTAACTACACACGGCCGGGATTCGAACGCTGCCCCCCCCCTCCCCTCAAAAATCACCTTAACTACACACGGCCGGGATTCGAACGCTGCCCCCCACCCTCCCCTCCATCATACCACAGTCATTGGCAAAAAAAGACTAAAAGATACGGCCATAAAGAAAGCGATTTTGAGAGCTTAGCGGCATCGAGCGTAAAGGACCGGCTACACGGAGCCGCGCCGCACCGCATTTTCCCGGTGGAATGCTATCCATGTTTTTAAATGCAAGTGGCTACACGGTCTGCACCGCACCGGCTCGAACTAATCGTCGAGAGAGCATTGCTCCGCAATTTGGCGGCGCGGTTCGGCTCCGTGTAGCCATAGAGTTCGTAATAACTAATATGCATCAGTGAGCAGAGCGTTTTGATTGACCAGACACACGGCAGGACCTCTGCGGGCTCGCATGGTATGCTTGATAGTTTTATTTTTAGCGCCGCGTCCTGAAATTCATTTGGACTATTCCCATTTAATTTAACAAATGGAATAAGGATCTGGAAAACAAACACGAAAAGGAAATATACCCGCATTTGCGATGAGTGAAAGAGGAAACCACAAAGATTCAAACCCCAACCTCCCTCTCTCCATCAAACCAGAGAGTAGATCTAGTCTACCCACCGGCTGAAAGTCACTCGTGAATTATTAAGGTGGGGAACATAGAGTTTAATTTTCTTCACATAGTAACCAACATTTCTTGAATGTCTGTCAAGGGTGTCCTGGAATTTAACGACTTTTCCTCTTAATTTAGAATGTTTGTCATGTAATATCGCTATGCTCATGGCAAATATTCAACAAGTGTTGACATCACCATGTGATGAAAATTAAACTGTTTGTACTGGAACAATATTCGATTTATTTTGGCAAAAAAAGTTTTGCTATAAAGTTAAATTGTTCGCACGAATTTCTGAATCCCAACAAACGAAGCATTCATTCAGTGATAAATATAGGATATTTACAGCCATGATTGTCTGTTGTTTTTTAAACCTCTTTCCAAAATGCACTGGAAACACTTCTGTCCCACAGACTGTAGCCACTATGTACAGGATCTCTGGGATTAAAGATCTTGATAGTAACAATTTGGCCGAAGGATTCTACTGACATGCGAAAATACTTTTAAAATGTGTGTTGGCATTTCATTGTTTTGTTAAAAGGGTAACGTATAGCACTGTCTTGTGTCTTCTTTTTGAAAGTGAATTTTGAACTTATTACTGGTGACGCCATATTTTTTAAATATAAATTATCTAAAGTGATGAAACCCGAGCACATACTTCATCATCGAAGTCAATTTTATTACTGAAATCTTAGAATAAAACATGGGGGCGCAATGGCAACGAGGAAGCCAAGTTTCTAAATTCGTTCGTGGAAATAGTTCGTTAGTCCGCGAAGACACCGGTAGCAACCATTAACTAAAAATAGTGTTAAAAGCTTCTCTTTTTAATTAGTTTTGAGTTAAAAATGCAGTTACAATACTTAAAAACATCCTTACAGCTAAACATCGCCATCACCTCATATCTAACATTCCTTGATTTTGGACTATTGTATTCGAAATTCAAACCAGGGCGGTGAATGATGAAAGGGCCTGGTAGCGTCTTAGCGATCCATCTGCGGCAGAAATGAACCCAACTTCACCCGTCTTGATAGTTCTAATTAGACTGACGAGTGCAATGCTGCGTATGGTCATATACCAACATGGAAAATCAAACTATGGCGTATTGTAAAGCTATTTCTAAAATACTTGAACAAGTTGCAGTCATTAGAGTGAATGACAATTTATATATTGCCGCGATCAATGTAGTAGCACAGGACAGGTTAAGTGACCAAGGCGGAAGGTCAGGGTTCAATCCCTAACTATCTGAACCCTTCCTCTCGGTAACACCACAGGTAAACTTATCGACAACCAAGGCCATGGCACGTTAGGACTAGGAGATCCCAGTTCTAAGAGTTTCTAGTTAATGCCTATGCGGGGCCCAAAGTAATTAATGTCAAGGGATGGTTGGGTGTAGCTGTCCCAGGTCACAGTGACCTTGGAAGGCCATTCAACCAGTCCCTCGGTAAGGACCAATAAAGGCTGGTCGCACCGTAGATGATCACGACAATATACATAACTTAACAGGAAGAGCCGACGTCAATACGACCTGGTGTGTGGTATTTATTTGCTCTCCGCTTACTACCCATTTGGCTGCCCGCATAGCCACACATATGGAGAAGAGAAGAGAAAGGTAGAATTTAAAGGAAGTATGCCCGCATTATTCGTGAAAAAAGAGAGCGAGAAAATATTTCAGAGAGAAACAAACCCTTTAATACCCCTGCCGGGATTCGAGCCTTGTAATTCCCATTACCGGCAAAACAGAGTAGACGAGACTGGCGCCTTGAACCATGTGCTCACGTTAAGGCCTATGTTACACGCCTGAATACTAAAAAAAGACGAGAATCTAGTGCGTAATGCCTGTTCAGCGTAGGAATTGTTTTCAGAAAGGCCTTTTTCCCTACCAGAAATCTATTATATAGTAGGATATTGGTAGGAAAAAAGACCTTTCAGAGAGTAATTCATACCGTGAGTAATTCATACCGTGAATGGAGTTTACTTATTTATACTCGCGCGTAGAGCCTAGCTTTTCATAAAGTTTCCTCTCTTAGTATCAAAGGAGAATAAATTGTGTTTCACCTTAAAAGTTCCTTTCAAGATGGGGTGGGATATTAAAGAAATACACCAAAATGGACAGCATAGGATGAACCATATCCGACAGTTCAAAATGGTACTTGATCTACGTTCATATAGAAATAAAACGCATTTATAAACAGTACTAACTACTATCTGTAGTAGGAATGATTTTTAATATAAAAAAATTCCAAGAGTTAATTAAAGAGAATTGTCTTCTTGTAAATTTGAATTATCTTAATATAAGATGTTTGGAAAACATAGTAAATTATTAGCAAGCACACTAAGGAGGGCCGTTTCAAGAAAATGTGAGGACCGGGCAAAAAAACAAACAAAAACTGAGTCCCCCCCTTTGTATGGCAGTTTTCAGTTTTATCACTAGGCCGTTATAATATATTGATATGTACACGGTAGTACCCTACTTATGTTACTAAAGAATTCCTCATGTTTTATGGAATATTGATCAACCCAATAAATGCAAACAATCAATCCAAATAAGTGAACAAAATTAAATTACTCTTTGCACCAATGCAATGTTAGCTTCCTGTGTACCGACAGAGGTAGCACAATGATGGCGTATTCTACTGTACTCCAGCACATTACTCGAATAATGTAAATATTAAATTACATCAAGTTAGGGTTTTCAGGAATATTGATAGGAATCCTCACTAAGTGAATATTTATTGCTGTTAATTATCTGTACACTATTTGATGAGAAATTTAGAATAGCTGTAATTGAATTTAATAATTTTGGGGGGAAATGTAGCCCCCTGGAATGTTAGGCCCAGGGAAATTTCCCTCTTTGCCCCCCCNTGATAGGAATCCTCACTAAGTGAATATTTATTGCTGTTAATTATCTGTACACTATTTGATGAGAAATTTAGAATAGCTGTAATTGAATTTAATTATTTTTGGGAGAAATGTGGCCCGATAGAATGTGAAGCCCCGGGCAACTGCCCCCCCCCCCTTCCAATGGAAAAGTGCTGTATTTTTAATATTATTATAAGTTATAATTTATTTCTCAGATAGCAATAGTTTGTTGCGATTCCTGGTAAAGTAAAGCAGCACAAGAATCTAACTAGGCTTGCTTCGAAAGTTATTTTTAGGCTCGTATAAATATTTGATGTAAATTGATTACTAAGAATCAAATAGCCAAAGCTATAATTTATGCTTTTTAGTGAGGATTACTCCATCTAGATATATTCTTCAAATTGAAAAATGACACCTGGACACGGGAATCGAGCCCGGGACTTTTGAATTAGTACGCCAATGCTCTAACCACTGAGCTATCCAGGATTCGTCCCGTGCCCAGGGTCATTCTTCACTCATATTTTAAGGCAGAGTCTATTATGGATGTGCGGAAATCGTCGGCTACAAATGTGGGATTTTATTAGGAT
The DNA here is from genome assembly GCA_902151455.1 of Timema bartmani. Lineage (NCBI taxonomy): Eukaryota > Metazoa > Arthropoda > Insecta > Phasmatodea > Timematidae > Timema > Timema bartmani. Next base: position 25,195 of record CABFWB010002836.1, read on the forward strand.
CGCGAGCTATCAGATAACGCAGCCACCTTTGACTCGGTAGTTGGCTTGATGCTGCCACTTGTACAATTATTTTATATCTGATCTGAAGAATATCAATGTGCAAAGGAGTATATTGTGATTTATTTCAAATAAAAATACAGTGATTGCTGTATATAGAAGTAATTCAGATATAAGTTATTGTTAGAGAAACCGAACGTTCTAGAGACGTGTTTTTGCGAATTTTTACTAGCGTCAACTTATTTTTACTAGTGTCAACTTATTTTTAAAGCTCGTTGTAGCATTTTTTAAGTATTTTAAACAGGTGAGATTAAACTAAATTGGAAATTGTTGCTACATTCACTATTTTACCTGTCATATGAGAATAATGGTCAATTAAATCGATTTTTATGAGAATTGACTATATAATATAAATATATATATATATATATATATATATACATATATACCCTATATATTTAAATATATTTTTTATTAAATAGCAAACGTCCTCTTTGTTTATTGCATGAAATTACCAGACAAATTAGTTCCAACTACACTATTAAAATATTTTTTTTAATATTCCTCTAATCAATCAAAGTTTTCATTCTAGAAAATGTATTTCCCTCTAGCAAAGACTATTGGTAAAGAAGTTTTTTTTAAAGAGGTTTTTAAGAAAGTCATTGTGACCAAAGGCAAATAGGCCTATTTAAAATTTAACCGTAATTTTTCTATGGATAATTTTATATATTTTTATAACATTTTAGCCGAAATAATATTTTAATTACTGACTTTTTACTATTGAAATAAAGATCCGGCGCTAAAAAAAAACAAATTTAGCAAAATCCGTTCATTTTATTTGCCACAAATTAGGACATCTGATTAATGTAAGTAAAAAGACCAAAATAGATCATTAAAAGTTAAGACTTCGATAGATTGCTCCAAAAATATATATATATAAAGAATTAAATTAATAGACTAAACAGTTGCTGAATTGGTAGATGTATTAAGTGAACTTCCAAGTCAAAATGTGTAGTTAGAATTTACTTCTGCTGGAAAAACATCAGATATGAACATGTGTATACTATTAATAATGCATCATCAACTGGGCCATACACAAGATGATGAAGTCTAAAATAGATGTTTACACGTTAAAAATGTTGTCACAAAAACTTTTAAGATATACAATAAGTGTGGTACAAAACAATAATTTTTAAGTTCAAATATGTTGTGAAATAAAAGGGTGAAATAAAAGGGTAAAATTGAAAGGTTTAACATCTGCCAAACAAATTTAATGACGTAATTAAGTGATGTTGAATAATCTAAGTCTTATTTGTTTCCTTGTCCCATTACTCCTTTATGATATCCAGAACTGGTAAAGATGCTGGAATTACTTCATTCCGACATTTTTAGGTACTATGGTATCATACTCATGGAACTGCCAAACGAAATTAAAGAAGCATGAAGATAAGTTAAGATTTAGACTTATACAAGAAACCGTGTGAATTACCGTTAGAAAATTATTAAACAAACAAACTTACTTGAGTCGTGAAAAATAGATCAGCTTTGGTAAAAAAAAAACTCAGGTGAAAGTAAGGAAGTGTGTCCTCAGCGAGTCCGAAAACAACTTAAATAGCACAGGGAGAAACTCCTTCATGGACGTCAACAGCAAAAGATGGGCCTCATTCTTAACCACAAAACAATGAAGGACAAGGACATAAGAGTTCGTAAGAGAAATTTTCAGCCTCGCTGGATTGGAATATGAAAATTCAAAAGACGCAGTTTTCCGTAAGATTTGCATATCAGCATTCAATCAAAAATGCATTACTTTTTCATCAAAATTAGAAATTAATTTCATTAAATCAAGCTTTAAAAATTAGAAAAAATCGCTTTCAATATTCGAAAAACATGAAATATCGGAATGCCACCGATAATCTGTCTTAAAATTGGACCCTGTAGGGGTTCAAACCCGGTCACGTACACTGAGGGCGATTTTCTCTAAAGGGTTTTCCATTCCCTAAACGAAAATTTGGGTGCAATTTCTCTAAATTAAATCTTCCTAATCCCCAACTCAATAGTGTAATTAGTACATATTGTAAGAATTTTAATTCTATCCCGATTTTTATTTAGTTTTAGTTTATTCTAAAATGTTTATTTATTTTGACGTGACTAGCACGCCGTGCGGCCAGATGCCATACTACATTTAATTAATTTATTTTCAAACCTAATGTTTTCAACGGACATTGCAATGCGTCGAAGGAAAACGCCAGATAATTATGATGATACTTTCATAAAAACAAGAAATATACTTATTTACCGGGTTTTTGTCCAAATGATTCCGTACACATTTTAAAACAATACTGATCAGGTGTCATTTTATTTTTAACGTCTTCTGCGAGATTCTACGATAGTCATAATGGTCGCGCTATACGAAGAAGAAAGAAATGGATTGTAGCAGAGGGGGAAGGCGGGGGATGTGACGACACAGATACGTCATCCAATCTCTTACATTTTAATTTTAAAAGGCCCAACGAGGAAAAAAAGAAGAAATTTAATTTATTTAGAAACAATGACCATATGTCAAACTGTCAGATCAGATTCTGCATCCGTTTAGTTAAAGATACAGAATTTATCAAGTTTCTTAGTTATCATTTATACCCCCGCCCCCCCAAATATTATTTGTTTCTACTTTAATTCACAAATTTATAGACATATATTTCAAATTTGGAACTTAAATTCGCGAAAGTTTTAGGGCCTCTACGAGAAATGCCAAGAGGCGGGGAGTGGAAGAAAGAAGTGGGACTGGCGTCTTTGAGATGAAGAGAAGATGGCATACATTAATTTTCAATGCAACAAAAACTGAAATTTTAACAGTTATTTTTTATAATAATCTTTCAAGTGTTCATCAAAATGACTACCTGAGACGCGACGACAACTTTAGACCAATGATAGACATCTGCAATGACGATTCTTGGACTTTTAGAGCAACTCACAGTTTCAAAGACGACCTCCCACAACATCTTTTAAGGTGATATTAACAATAATTTTTGTTTTTAAGTTTTTATCTCCACACAGCTTCGACCTCACTACGCAGACGTTATATTCTTATTAACCTTTTCCACTACAATTTAAAGACTTTGTGTTATTTTCTTGTAAAGTAATAATTATATATATTTTTTCTCAAGCTAACTTTTTTTTAACAATGACTCTGGAAAGAATCTTTTAGCCAGAGTAATTCCTTCGACACGACTGCAAGGTCTTATGTTCTATTGTACCTTTATTTTAAATTTTAATCTCGTAAAGGACATTATTAATTAGGTGTCTCAAGAAATGATATTTTTATTATTATTTCAATAATAATCCACAAAGATTGGACTTAAGATTTTTATATTAATACATCAACTTACTAAACCGTTATTTGAATTATGGATTGTATTTTAAATGTATAACTTAGCATACGTCTGTTAGGCAGGGTAAAATTTTAGATAGACTATTTATTAAAGAAAAAACTTGTTACTATTGCTATACGCAAGGTGAGTCCATTGTTGACTGGGTACAGTAAAGGTATTTTTTTTCCCCAACATGACTCAGAGGTCTTGAGAGAGTCTCGTGTTCGATTTTATGCATTATTATTTTTTTAATTATTTTAAGTTTTAACCTAAGATAGTAATCTTTGTTGTTATTGTTAAATGTAAATGTTGGTTTTGAACCCAAAGTATTGTATTCATTTTAAATCTGAGATAGCCTACCCTTCTTTTATAATTATTTTATTACTGTTTTTTAATGACGTCATTGGACTTAAAGTTGATAAAGAGATAGATCCCCTTTTTAATATTTCCCCCTCTTTCCTATAAAAGACATTATAATTCATCATTATTACTGTATATTATATAAAAAAATTATTTACAATATACGTATAACACGAACGGGTAGTAAGACGCGGGGCTAAAAAAAATAAAAATAAGGAAGGAACCGAAAGCTGTCTTCGTACATTGTATGGCTCACTGTGCAATGTGCAAGCCATTGTAAATCAAATTAACGGATGCCATAGCCCACTTAACCTGGCACAAGAAATAATTAATTTTGTCCAAAACTCTCCAAAAAGTTTAGCCGTCTTCAAAAACCTTCAAAGTCAGGTCGGCGATGGATTATCCAAGAATTTGCTTCTCTTTTTCCCAGCTCGTTGGATAGTTATATATAAATCGCTTTCATCCGTCGTCTCCAGTTACAACAAACTCACAAACTTCATGGAGGAATTAGCAGAATCAGAAAATGGATACTGGTGCCAAAGCAAATCCCTTTATCATTCAAATGGAAACTTCGCCTTTTCTTCCGAAAAGTTTTCAGCCATTTGGATACGGTTAACAGTACCCTTCACTTCCCTTTCAGCAGGTCTCAGAAATTATTGGTACGCTGTTTGAATTCTTAAGAAATTTCAGAACGCAATATGAAGCTTTCTGGGACGATGCAAACTCAAAATCAGCACAGCCGAGGCTACCAAGGAGGATTTCTCACCGATTAAATGATGCAAGCAACAGAGACGTTCTTCCGAT
>CABFWB010002836.1:29795-46324 GCA_902151455.1 Timema bartmani
GCAACAGAGACGTTCTTCCGATCACCACCCCAAAGGAACTATCTATAAGTTTTTCAATGACATCGTCGATACGATCGTAGAGTGGAACAGCACTCGATTCAAGTCCAATATTATTGTTTATAGTAAACGCTAAACACTTTCTCACCGGCACGAGAAATGAGTTTTGGGAGTTTAATGAACATTTTAAATATTGCAATGACAGAAAATAAGTGGTTTTACAGAGAGATGTGTTTCGATATATTGGCAGAGTGACATCTGTGGTTGACTTTCTTCATAAAAACCTGCAAATGAAGGACTTGCTTCCAAAGCTAGTAAAGTTTGTCCGACTCCCGACGATCCCTTTGTCAAGTTTCACAGCAGATACGTCATTTTTAAGCTTGAGAAGACTGAAAATCTACCCGAGATAAACAATGGTCTATAAACGCCTGAAGCATTTTGCTATTCTGAATATTCACCGAGAGGAGACTCTCTCTTTAAACATCGAATCCATAGATAATTAACTCATATCTGAGGCAAATTTCCGTAAGTCAACCTTTGCTGTAAAGATATTAGCTGTAGTTGAGAAGACTATGTACCATCACATTTACTAGAGAGTTAACATACATACATATATTTTACTTATTTACTGACTATTTATTTACAAAATTTGCTTTCAGTCTCAGTATTCTTAAAAATGTGGTCATTACGGCTGCTATACATCAACCTCAATTAACACTAACCCCTGATTAAATTTGAATTGTTAGTGTGTTTTCCGGAATTCCTACACATAAGTAAACGGGCGCGATCGAGTGTCTCCAAGAGACTTGGTTTAATTTTGTAATTTCCTGTGTGAAGCTCCTCCCGTTCCCGTGGACTTCCACACAACGGAGGGGTTTTAATCCAGCTACCTTAGTAATCTTCGTGGAGGAACTCTGCACGCCCGGGGGAAAAAAAAGCATTTGAGAACACACTCGGCTCATTCAAAATAAATCTGATATTAGATCAGAGGTTAATTAATAATGTTATGGGGAACGGGGCAATAAAATATTATACTCTGAGGCCTGTGAAGTTAAGTGGGGATTTACTTGCCACCCAACAATTTCATCCAGACGACTGAATTGTATCCATTCCGATATTCCTCAAACAAACAACCCTAATGAAAAATAGGAATAGTGTATGTATCCACAAGTATAATCTTGTAGTAGTACAGATCCTAGCTTTCTGCGATGCATGTACACACGGCATTGATCAGTAGAAATGCAAGTGGAACTATATTAGAAAATTCAAATAAAAATATAATCAAAAATCCCGGTTTTGAAAAATGGGTTTAAAGTGATTTTTTTTAGCAAAATCTATACTATAAAAGGTTTTATAATAAAAATAACCTGCTTGTATATAGTGGTTTTTAGTACACGCGGTAGCCTATAGTGCAAACAAAATGTTTTAAATTATTATTTCTAAATAAAAGATAATATTAGATCAAATATTTAAATGCTAAGAGTAAATTTTTTTTAAATGAAAGAAAAACATAATTCTTTTTATGGTTTTATGAAATTCAAGGTCGTTTTGTCGGGGTAGGGGGCGCGTCTTGTATTTGTATTTATTTATCTTATTTTTACTTATTCTTGGTCCATTTTGGCATCCCATTATAATTTCTAGTCCGCAGGAGGGCGCGGTTTATTATATTATACATAATACAACTGAGGCGCCAGCCCAGCTTATATACACACAAACACACACACATATATATACATATATATATATAATCTGTCTTAAGCTTTTAATTTATACAAAAACAGACAATTTTCAGAAAATAATTATATTTTGATGTTAACCTTAGTTTTTCTCAAAATAAGGATAAAAACAATAGCCGTGTTAACGACCATAGTTTATTTCATAGTAGCTAGTTTGCTGGTTATTTCGCGACAGTTGTCAGCATTATTTGAATATAAGTTTACTTACCAAATTAAGCACGAAAACATCATCCGTGTTTGTGGGGCATAAGATTCGGTGGGGAAACACGCTCCCGCACGCTAGTACCGACGGTGAGGTCTATAGTGTATTGGAACGAAATGTACACGAGCCAGAGCTATCGAACCAAATGACCTTGACTGATAACAGTGGCTGACAGGTCCACCCCACTCCCCCGACCCCCTTACATTCACACAATGGGTCAAGATCACGGGAGGTTGCGCTCTGGCTTTGCCGAGAGATCAGCATCTTCACACCTCAGAGGCCTGGTTCATATTCCACCCGAGTAGAAACTAGAGGTCAACATTTTAACGATAATTGAATGCCCGGGGGTGTATTCATAAAGCTACACGACCACAACTTACAAGTGAATGTTTTAAAGTTGTATGTACAAAGGGATTCACAAATAAAATAGTTTAACTTGTAAATCTTAATGCACTTATAGAAAATATTTACTAGTCAGCTGTTTTATTTACAAGATAAGTATTATATTAATACAGCCAGCTTGGTCCCCATTGTTGCAGAAATTGATTAAAATGAGTTTGTAGGAGTTTTAACTAAATAAAAAATATTAGTTATTAATAAGGAACACAAACACATATTGTTTGGAGATTTCTAAATAAGAGTTTAGAAATAAAATTAAATTATGGAATAAAGTAAATTTATAAATGTGTGCTATTTTTTAGGCTCAATGTCAATGTGTAATTAGTTTATTTTTCATTAAATAAGGTGGGTATTTTTTTTAGGTATTTTAAGTGAACTTTCTGAACCGACTATTATATTAGCACACGAGAATTTCTATGAGCGAGAGCGAAATGACCTATCAATTTTGCAGAAAAATGTATTTCCACATACTTCCCAGGGTTCTTTTAAACTCGACATGGGACCAACGGCTTTACTTCCCCTCTGAAGAAAGTTGTGCTACGAAATTTATCGCTCAAGAAAAATCCACCGACCTCGGCTGGGTTTGAACCCCCAAACGTTGGGTCCTGAGGTGAGCACTTTACTCCGATGTCGACTAGTAGATGTTGATTTACTTTTTACAGCAATAATGAGCTATACTTTTCAAATAGTTTCTCAAGTTTCATTGAAATGGTTAGAAACAGTTCATACATGTCCGTCTGCTAACCTAGACAATCACCTTGCCTTCACCGCCATAATAAGTATATAAACACAATATACACGTTACTTAAAATGTTAACACTGGTGTTGTATTGATTAAATTGGTGTTATGAAGTTATAACCAATTAAAATTGAACTTGTAATGTATTTTACCCCTATGCTATGCTTGTAAGCTACAAGTGGCTCAATGTAACATAATTATACAAGTTTAAGGTGAATTATCTTGTAAAGCGATGATTTCGAAACAAGTCCCGGCGTTAGTGACATTTTCAACCACATGTGCTGTAGTCGCTACATTAGTGCGAGAAGAGAAGGAATCAGTGTAATAGTATCCACATGTGCTGTAGTCGCTACATAAGTGCGAGAAGAGAAGGAATCAGTGTAATAGTATAACCCATTTGTTGATATTTCTTGTGTTAACGTCCCTAAAAATATTAAACTTGATTTTTGAACGATGCAGCCGCCCAGATTAGGTGACAGAGGGGGGAAACCCAAATTGTCATTTTTTTTCATTACAAAATTAACTGTTAAAATGTCAACGCTAAAGATGTGATTTAAATAAGGAAATATTGTCATCACAATCAATTAATTTGTTTGAAACAAAAAAATGAACTAGGCCTATACAGTAAGTCTATATTTAGTTAATCTTAATAAGAACCCTAAATGTCAAAACTGAAAATATTGGTGTTTTTTTTGTTTTTTTTTCTCTATTCATAAATTTCCTGTCCAAAAATCGAAGTTGATTTTTATACAATTAGCCAAAAGATAATTGTATTACTTTCTTTCGACCCCTCTGAGAGAAAGTATTGTTATCGTCCAAAAAAGTTGTTTTCGCAATACATGTCTGTCTGTCTGTACCTCGGACTGGACCCGAAACTATTTTACCGATTGGGCTAAAACTTGGTATCTGGGATTTTCAAAAGGTCACCCGAGGGGGTTTTGGAATTAGATATCTAACACTAAAATTAACGGTTGTTTACTGAAGGGCAGAATGATAAAAATTGATTCTCTCAAAATTCAATATAACGATTATGATTAAATTTTAAATCTGGAAATTGTTTATCATAATAAACAAGATGGCCATTCTCATTTTCTCAAAACAATCCTTTGAGGGTACTTTACATAAGGAAAATTCTCCAATTTTCATAATTTATCCACAGCTATTTGAGATACGAAAAAACTTATAATTGTAAAATTGTAGTAGGCCTACTATTAAAAATAAAAATCTTATATTTGAAACATATTTTTATAAAACCAATCAGCTCTTAACTATAAGCAAATATATATAAATTATATAAAGAGCATAAGAATCAAATTAATTTTCAGAGAAAAATGTGTAAGAAGTAATCATCATGAATTGAATTTTGTGTTGATATAATATTCATTCCAATAACACCAATACTTTTCACAGTTTGATGTGTTTAATTACGAGCTATTCACGCACACCAGGTTTCGATAAACTGAAGATTCCCAGAAAGGCCGGCCCATCATTCCGTTCCTACATTTTTATCTTTCCTGATCTATTATTACTAGCTTTACAACAATTATTATTATGTTAAATACTTAAATCACCTTTGGTTGTGCAGTCTATTTATAATAGGTGTCCATCTTGTCTGACAATAATTCAGCTTGGTCATTAATACGTCTACCTTCTGTGTTAAAGCTCCCGGGTTCTATTCCCGACATGTTATATATTAATATTTAGTGAATTGTCAGCCTAGGAACTGGATGTTGAGAATTTCATAGTACTGTCGTGTGCTGATATCACAAGTGTGTTCAGAATATCCTCAGTAAAAAAAAAAAGAACCAAAAAGTTGAAAGGGATGTAGTGCGTTATTTTAGACAAACCAACTCTTATTATAACTTCCATTATTAAATCACTATTATAATATCCAGCCTCCCTTCAAACACAATCATCAATTAGTGACCGAACGGAATGACGGGCCCAGTCTTTCTGACAATCTTCAGTTTATAGAAACCTGACGCCCGTGAAGAGCTCTTAACTAAACACATTTAACTGTGAAAAGTATTTGGTTGGTGTTAGAGGAATGAGTCTTATAACAAAATAAAATTCAGTTCATGATGATCATTTCTTACACTTATACTAACCCATCTATCTCGATTAAGAAAAAACTTTTACACAGAGTGAAAATATGTCGGCACTAAAAACCTCATAGTTCTTTAATTAGAAAACCATATTTCAAAGCAAACCAATTGGAATACGGGAATTTTAACAATATCCTCATGTCTTTTAAGGATTGTATAACACATTCTGAAAGAAAATACTGTGATCGGCCAAGTAGTTTACGAGGAACGGTGAGTTATGTTTTAGTATTTTATCGCGGTAAACCTGATACTGCTCAGATTTTCCCTGCAAGAACTAGGAAGTCATCACGAGTCGCGCCACCAGTACTGGCGCATATAGCCTATAATTCAAGTATGAGAGTCCGGCCAGACTGACAAGCGTGCGAGCGAGCGAGAGCGCGATTAACAGATAGCTCTCGATAGTTGTTGACGAGGAGGCAAAGGTTCGAGTCTTGGCTCTATGAAATTATGGTAGTTTTTGACAAGTGATTTATTGTTGTGGTTTTCCCATTCTCTTTCCACGCTAGTGGCGGTTCATATTTGTTAAGGCCTACTTTGATCATAATGTTGAATTGTTTTAACATATCAGTTTTACATTTATATATATATATAAATATATTTATAAATAGGTATGGTTTATGATCTTACCAATTAAATTAGGCCATTAGTAGCATGTGTGCTAAACCTATCGATAGTAATAAAAATGTCAAAATGAGAAGTTTTCCTGTAACGTGTTAGCTACTTTCTAACACTTACAATTAATGAAGACCTATAATAGGTTTAATACTATTACTACCAGATCTAATAAGTTCTAATAATGTGTGGCAGATATAGACTCACTGCAACATCACAAGCGAGAGACGCCCAATTCTCTTCAAATATGTCCCAGCGAACGAGAAAACTCGGCTTTGAAGACCAACACCACAATCATCTAACACCTGGGCCAGACGACGAGTAAATGAGAGGCGCGTCATTCGGGGTGTTGCCAACAACCATCGTCGAGCGCTAGGGGTCGGGTGGCGTGATTCCTAAATATTACCACCCCTCTTCGTACTTTGAGAAAACCTTGCCTAATTTTATTAGTCCCACTGGTATATAAAGGCCTGTCCTTGGTTCACGTCAGAAACCACTCGTCGAAGAAAATGCTGGAAGATATTCACGAGCATCTGCTAAGACTACGTACTAAAGACCGCGATGGTTGAGGTGTCTGTGTCACCTCCTCGTCGCAGAGCAAGCTACGGCGGATACTATAAGTATTGAGGGATGTTGTAATCTTTATTGTGCTTTGAGCTTTATTGTTCTATGTCCATATGACGTAGATTTTATATGACAGTACTACTGACTTGTTTACCTATGCCCTTAAGGTATAGTTTATAGCTTTATGCACTATCTTTCTATGTCTATTAGGCTTAGCCACAAATATTAGGGACAAGATTAGACTCCTTAGACTATATGACCATGCTGCGGCTAGTTTAAAGAATACAATTAAATAATGGAGGATACCAGGTTATCTATTGCTTTGTTTCACGACTGTAACGACCTTAATTTGACCCTAAAGGATATTTGAAAGCATTGACAATATTCTCCTCTTAATTTTTTATATTAAACATATGTTGCTTTTATTTGAATTTTATATTATATTATATTATTTCAGGCATAAAATACGTTCATTTATATTAAATCACGAGATTCTAGCTAAGAAAGTGCTAGTTGTTTTTTGTTGTTAAGTTAACACCCTGAAGGTAGAAGGCATCAGCCAGTGTAACTAACCTCAGTGTGTTAATGCATTCAGCAGTATTTGGCTGACGTGGAAGTATTTTAGTGACGGCTTCCTGTTCTCGAAGCTCCGAGTGCTATGTTAGAATATTCTATTGGACTGAGATGCTAAAATCAGTATCCGCTTTGGTTGCTCTCCAATACCATCCTTCGTTCTGAAAGGACGTGTTTTTGTAATGTGCGAGTGTCAAATGCGCAACACGTTAATAAAATAAATAACCTGGAAGTTCTATTATCGAAACAAGTTAACGTAATCCTGCGTATATAAAGTGTATACATAATTCAAATAGATGTGGATGTTTTGAATCGTATACATTTACAAAACTGCGACGTTTGACAAGCAATCATGATCATTTTTCTAACATCTTAGCAAGGCCAAAATATTGAATAAATGACTAAGAAACTTTATTTCCTACAAGAATCATTAATTATCTCCACAACGAAGGGCCAATATTCGACTATAGCGTAGGACGTACCAAGTTAATCCATAGACTGACTATTTCATAGGACTACCACGTGAGGCAAGGTACGGGGTACTACATACGTCGCCACAGTATTGGGGCACGACAGAAGGCGTACGGAGGTGGGTAAGAGAGATGGCGCCCAAGCGAGGGCTACGACAGAAGGCGTACGGAGGAGGGTACGACACGACCTAATTGGGTCTGTGACAAACTTGTCTCTGATGTAATGATATGGAATTATACATCCCAGTAATTTATTATTCACATTTGTATTCAAAATTACGATATTATAAATGAGAGCGAGTAGTAAGATATATTTATGTAAAGTTGTTAAGTTGCAAGGTATGGCGACATCTTTCTACATCTCTGTCTGAAAAACCAACTCAGTCTTGTAAACAGAAACGCACCTGGATGACCACACCCTTTTTCTTTTGGGAAGTTCCGAGAAGGAAATGTCGCTAGATATACCTCTTCAAGGTACGCATCTCTTCACTTGCCATCCTGACGAGGAGCCGTGTAGGTTGAGTCTATGACATATTAATCTATATTTTAAATTTCACGTGTCGGGAATTATCATGCATATAATGCAATAGTCGAGCTCTTATTAAAATCTACAACGTGTGGGATATCTATCAAAAAACTGTTTATCTAGTAAAAATAAAAACTATAAAACACTAGAACTTTTGTTTTCTAAAATAAGACACTATCCCTTTTTAATTATTATAATACAGAATAACAAACTTGAAACCAACTAAATAATTATACAAAATATCACACTAATTGTGGCGAACAAACAAATTATATATCAGGCTAGCTCTTTTAAACGTTACTATTTGTCTAGCTGTGTACTGGTATGCGGTGCGTAGCCTGTGGAAGTGCTACTTGTCTGTTGTGTACGGCCCCTTGTGGCGCCTTTAGCGTTAGTCGAAAAAGATCACTATTTTGTCTAGTATTATTGTCCCCTTTTTAGGGTAACAAAAGAAATATACTATTGATGGCTCAGGCAGTACTAATTACTTAATTAGGAATTGACCAGCCATAGTATCTGTAGCGTCTAGATTCCTGGTAGTTCGCCATTTACTAGGTGTAAAATTATAGTTTCTCTTCTAAGAGCTTATAGCATAGTAATGTCTAATTCTCTATGGAGTTAACCCAAGCTAGCTAGCTCATGTTAATTACCTTACAAGCTTTTCTTATTTACACCTATGACCAATATGTGTGGGGTGTACCTGGGTGCTTCACACCTGATGCTTCTTTGTCAAGCTATTTATATTATTGTAACCGTTTATATATTCTCATATTTAAACAATGGATGGTTTGAATAATTTTTACCTATAATTCTATGTACTTCCTTTTGAATTGATTGAATAATAATAAACTGATTTGTTAAACTTGTAAATTATTCTTATACTTTGTTCCTTCCAATCAACATTTATAAATTCACAAATGTTGTATTCCGAGCACTTAATGAACCAACATAATATTGCCTACCGCCTGAAAAACTAGAGTGTACCGGGTCGAGAGCGCGCGCTTGAAAAATAGAATCAGTTCTCTTTTTCGAGCGCGCGCGCTCGGTCGCTCTCTCGCTCCAGTCTGGCCACCTCTCATTACAACCAACGTGTTCTATTTTATTTTTTTAGTCGCTCGCTCAGTCTGGCAGTACCCTAAGTTTTAAAGCTTGGACTATCTTTGAGTGCATTCGTACAATAAATGGATAACTTTTAAAAAAACTAATCTATTCATACCGGGAGTGCTATCCGACCGGCAGCCCGACGCTAGTTTAAGTCCGGCCTTGGATGATTTTATTCGATTCAAGTCTTCGTGTTGCTGCTGACCGATGACCCGGATAATCGGGTCACTGCAAGCTCGACTCAGAAGACGTCGATGGCGCTGCTGAGCTTTATTTTTGGACTCATCTTTTCTAGAAGTCAGCAGATAAGTCAATCAAGAGCGGTATCATGTCCAAACAGCTTACGAGGATTTAAACCTCTGGCTCTAAGTGAGATATCACTTATCAATGAAGAAAGCATTTTTTCCTCGTTAATAATTTTGTTCGGTTCTGTCGTCACAGCTTGACCCCAGGAGGGGAGTTTGAACAACCATGTGACCTTGGCGTGGTGTGAGTCCATGCTTCTGCTTTAATATGTGAAACATTTTCCAACTGTGTGGGAGGAAATGGGGGGGGGCGTGGTTTAATACTATTTCGGATTACCATCATATCTAAGGTGACCATCCATCCCATATTTTACGGGACAGTTCCGTATTTGAAAGTCTTTTTCCATTTTTTTTTACATGTCCGAAAAAACCGCGTGTATCTTCCGTATTTTACTACGCGTCCCTTAGAGATGTGAGACGGCAATTTTTCGTTTTGGAAAATTTTCAATTATTATTTCTGTAAAATAATTTCAACTGTTTAAAGGATCTATAATGTAATCGTGATATAGATGTCCCAAATGTCAACGTTTATAATTAAGATTAGTTTCTCCTGAGGGCCTTAACACCAGAAACATCATCAAACAAGCTTCGATGGCCACACGGTCTAACGCGCTACCCTCGCTATGGACTAGACTGCCGATGACAAGGAGATCGGAGTTTGATACCAGTAGGTTGCACTGATGGTGGTTTTCCCTAAATAGGTTTCCACTCTTACGAGTTCAATTCCTCTAAATTCAACCTACCTCATCCCTAACACATTAGCGTAACTAAGACATAGGCGTACAACCCGGACGGGTAGTAGGACGAGGTGCTAAAATAAAGTAGTTAGGAAACAAATGAATGCGAGCCATTGTAGACCCGTTATGTTAATAAATCATACTTCAATTTTTTATCATCAATAAGTTAATTAAAATAATGTAAAGATTGGCCCGACATTTATCTCCCACCCCCCACCCCCACCCCCCATACTCCATGCTTCCTATCTACCCCTCTCCCTCCCTCACCGCGTGCCAACATCTTATAGCCCAATCGTATTTTAGCACACTATATTTTGAAGAATGATCAGTCCAGGAATTTTGTCGGAAAAAAACAGGTAAACCCGGACAAAATCCGGAGAAAGCTGAAAATTTCAGATTCAGCTCAGAATTGCATGCCTTANCTATCCCTCTCCCTCCCTCACCCCGTGCCAACATCTTATAGCCCAATCGTATTTTAGCACACTATATTTTGAAGAATGATCAGTCCAGGAATTTTGTCGGAAAAAAACAGGTAAACCCGGACAAAATCCGGAGAAAGCTGAAAATTTCAGATTCAGCTCAGAATTGCATGCCTTACAACATATCAAAAGTCCCCTAACGTCCGAGGATTTTTTTTAGAAGACCCCAAATTTCAAAATTAAAGTTCATAAATACCTAGAAATTATTTTAAAGCGGGCAAAAATTAGAAGAACGCAGAAAATTTGAGGATTGACTCAGAATTATATGCTTTACAACACATCAAAAGCCCCTTAAGTCCTCCTAAGCCCCATCCTCTTCTAGCTCTTAATAAATTCATGACCTCCATCCTCTTTCCTCGAATTGATATCCTGTACACGCTAGAGATATCTTGTGAATATCTCAAGCGTGCATATAAATCAACAACAGCTATTTAATCGTATTGTCTGTATTCCAATCTGGACCTGAGTTAATGCAGTTCTTTTCAAATGAACTAGCACCTAGACCTATGTCTTTGTTTGACGAAATATCGATGAAGACGACGAGAAAATCAGCCCTCACTGAAGTCTCATAATCGGTTTCTCCTTGCAAAGAAAATGCACCAAAAGACACAGTGTTTGTTGTAGATGGTGGGTACCTTCTTCATATCATTATTTGTCCGAGATCAGCGACTTGAAGGATTATTTGCATGACATATTCATCCTATATGATGAAACATTTTAAGTATTCATCAACATTAGTATTTGATGGATATAAGGGTCCACCGAACATTAAAGAGGAGCAGAAGCGCTGGAGCAACATGAAAACCTCAGTAGATGTATCAATAGATCTTGACATGGTTGCCACATCTTCTCAGGAAGAGTTTATAGCAAATTGGAAAAATAAATCACGTTTTATCAAACTTCCTACAGAATTGTGGCATCTTGGTCCAGTTAGCAAGCGGAGATGCAGATTGTCTTATTGTTTCGAAGCCATTGAGTTATCAGCTGGGAAAATAGCAACTGATATAGATATCCTTACCATGCTAGCTGTGCCTGCACTTTCAAGCACTAAGCGCTCTCTCCTGATTCCTGGAAAAACTGGCAAACCTGATAAAATTCACAATATCGTGGAGCTCCAAGAAGCTCTAGGTCTTGTAAAAAAACACACTCCTGTTTACTCATGCAATGACAGGTTGTGATATGACATCTATCCTTTTCAGAAAAGGAAATAAATTGGCTTTTGACCTCCTCTAAAATGATAAAGATCTGTCCAGGAAAGTGCTGATTTTCAATAATCCTTCTGCTACTCCTGATGAAGTAGCTTCAGCGGGAGAACTTTTTATTTTTTCTCTGAACAAAAAATAAAACTGCAACTCCCTATACGAGCCGTATTATAAAATATTTGTCCAAACTGGAGCTCGTCAGGCATTGCTACTTTCGACATCGCCATGCTTCCACCTAACAGTGCTGACTGCCCGTCAACACTCAGAATGTATCTGCAGGTGCAACAGAGGTTAGATAATCTGCTCACACCAACGGACTGGGGCTGGGAGCTTATTGGAAAGCTAAATATATTATTAATCAGGCAATTTTTTTTTTTGCTTACATTTTAATTTATTCGATCTAAATTTATATCATATATTTTAAAGAAAATTACAAAATTTCGAATTATTTGTCTTGTGTTAACAGGAGCTTGTTCCTATCATGACATTTCTCCTTCCAGCCCCAGAAAAGCTCTTGCATCTTATCTGTTGTGGCTGCAAGAAAGGTTGCGAACGCAACTGCGAAATGTAAGAAGAGCGGGCGGGCGTGCTTTACAATGTGTGGCTGTTTGGGAGAAGTCTATCACTACAGATAGTGAAGAAAACGTGGCCGACCTAATTAATATATTTTGAAAAATAAACTCTAACATTAAATTTATTAACGATGTGAGAGAATTTTGTATGTTAACTTTAAGGAATTCACTCGGAGATAAATTTAGCTGGGACACGAGTGGAACTCATTTTTATTTATGCATTGGAAGCTAATTTACTAGTGCATTTTTTGAACTTTTGGGTCTTTTACCATAAAAGCCAAGCCTCGGACTTTAGGGGACTCTTGAAATGTTGTAAAGCATGCGATTCTGAGTCGATCCTGAAATTTTCAGCGTTCCACCAATTTTTTCCCGCTGACTCAACTCTCTAGCGCATGCGCTCAACCTCCTAAATCAGCCAACATGTTGGGTTGGTCGTTTATTATCTCCAACAAATGATCCAACCCAAAACAACTTGTTGGCTTGGACCTGCTCACCCAAGACCAACATGTTGGCCAACATCCCCGACAAGTTGGGAATGCGTTTATATTGTAACACAACTTGTTGGGATCGTGTTGGCCAACACGTTGTGTTACAATATAAACGAGGCTTTAGTCAGTCTACCCCAATATCTCAATTAACCAACGAGCGGTAATAGTTACAGTATTCAGTAATAAATTAATAATAATAAGCATAATAATTCAATAATTATGAATAGAGTAGACCGAGTAGCTAACCTTTGACAAGCAAGTCACCCGTATTTTTGTTATGAGAAAATGGTCACCTTAGGCGTATCTACATTAAAGGGTTAGGGATTAGTTAAGGTTTGGTCTTTAAGAGATGTAGTCAAATTTATGGAAAGAGAAGAAATTCCATCCTCAGAACAGCTAACGAGGATTCTAACGAGGATCTTCCTGTAACCGGCAATTCATCTATTGCGAGAGATACACCTTAAACATTTTTGACACTATGATAGTGTTAGTCAAACAAATGTATTCAATAATTTTATTTTTTTAATAATAGAAAATATGTGAAAGCTTTAATGTGTTTATTTACCAGGTAATGTAATGACTTACAATCAGTTGGGTGATTAAGGAGATACTTAAGCTTGTCGTTTCTTAGACGAGAGTTCAATTTGTAGTCGAATAGAGATGACAAACGCATCCGCATTTTCTGTTCACTCAGAAGTATATTATGTGCAAGCGCATGCAAGTCTATCATTCCCTTATTATTTCCAACTTGCATGTTCAGTGTGCCGTGGGCATTGAGCGCTAATGCCTTAGACCAGAGGTCGGCAGCCTTTTTGATAACGCGGGCCATATGGGTTTATCTTTTAAAAAAAATTATGGTGGGACAGTTTAAAAAAACAAAAAAGCAAAAAAATTCAACTTTATATTTCTCAGATTATAGTCATCAGTTATTATTATATTTTTATGAACACGATCGTTTGTTTGCTAAATATTTCGCGGACCAGATAAAATCAGTCGATAGGCCGTAGGTTGCCGACCAATGACTTGGATCATTCGACCACCGAAGCAGGTTTCACCTATTTAAATGGGGTACACTCATTTGAGATATCCCCTAATTCTTAAATTGTTCACCTTAGTTTCTCACAAGGACGTTAAAGCCAGCAACATAAAGAGTTTCAATAAAGCAGTAACAGTGATTTCCAGTTCTCTTCTTACATTCACGTATAGCCTACAGCGCTTGGGGGTTGAATGTGTCACCAATGCGGATCTGCTGTAGACCAGATATTTCAATATTGTAATCCAGGTATTTATTAATACGCCCCCTTCACCTGGGATTTAATGACATTTTTACCAATTTTTTTAATACAGTAGTATCTGGATAATTCGACATAGGTTAGTTTGAAAAATTGGATAATTCGAAACCACCATGATTCCTCATAAAATTCCTATTTAAATCTATGGTAAAAATAAATAATTCTAATTTTAAAAGAAAATATTTGGATAATAGGAATTTCGAAGCATATTCACTGTTAAATTTTTCGAGTTTGTACTCATTTCAAACCTGACTTAACAATCTTTATTGAATCGCCCCCATATGCCAAGAAGGTCACATAAGTTAGTTATTGGCGCATAGTAAAGGAGAAAGCGAGGAATTCTACATGGGCAGCGAGAATTTCCTAGAATAGGGCATGAGTTAATTAGGCTTTCATCGCTTGTGTGTTACAATGTAATAAAGTAGGGCCCAGCGGACTGATTTAACGACAGTGACTACTTGAAGCTATTTGCGAAGCGTGTATCTTAACTTGACGCACCTAAGCAGTTTAAGCGCTATCACACTTAAGACACCAATGTACGAGATAGAAAGAAACGGGAAGAAAATATTAGTTCACCCTGGAAGGATTCTTGTCTATATGCTGATAACCCTTCCCCTCTTCCTCTGACGAGTTTACACAGTCACTTTAATATTTGCTGCTTAACATTGACTTGGTTTCTAATTCTACCTTTACCTAGTTTCCTATTTTAGAAAGCCATAAGCTAGCACGAACTTTTTTAATCTACATCCTGGCAGGACATTTTCGTGATCAAGCCAAAGAGGAGGATTTATAAAAAAGTTTACAAAAAAAAAAATACTTTAAGAAAATAAATTTTTTTATGACACTGTAAGACTATTTTTAGAATTATTTATGGTTTTATTTCAAGGTGATATCTTTAAAACTCCCGAATAAAACGTAAATTCACTAACATGGGAAATCCTATCCTGACGTCACAGATAGGAAACGTCCATAAGTCTGTAATTTTAGTATGATGATTTTTCCCAAGTTTTGTGTTTTAATTTTATTTAGGGCTTCCACCCGTTCTGTATTTTACTAAATTGTCTTGTAGTGCATATTTTATTCGTCACCAGACAGTGTTTGGGAGCTGTGAAAACCGTCGTATTTTCACAATATTTATAATCACATTTGTTTTTATTCTTCTATGTGTTATTTGAAGAATTAATAGTCCTCCATTCGTTTTACTCATAAGTTTTATTTTGACACGTTCGTTGAGAGTTAATTGTAATATGAATAAATTAGAGTTTTATGAACAGTACCTAACATTAATGTTATTTATACCTAGCTGATAAAACGTATTTGACTAATGTATAACTATATTGTATTATTTACACACACCAGCCCCTAACGACCATTAAAAAACCTCAAAATAGCTTCCTGGAGGCATTCAATGATAAAAAATAATCTAGAGCAAATAAAATTTGTCGCGACCATTGAAAGAGTTCCTTAATTTAGAAAAAGAGAGCAATCTAACTTCTGCATGTCCCTTAAACCTAGTCCAGTGAATATAACTGATGGCGAGTATCTATCTCTCCACCAGAAACAGTAATGTTTTAAAACCCTTGTGAATGTTACTCTGATGGTCACTAAGTGTCTCCTTTTGTCTGTCTCTCCCCTCCCAGCCAACAGCAACCAACCTTGAAGGAAAGGATGAATGGAATATATTATAGAGTCTCTCCCTTAACGCTTCAGTCACACCATCGCACTAGTGTATTGGGCTGTCCTTAAATTACGTAAGGCTTTCGTTTCCCATGATTTTCGACCCACTCTCCCTCCCACGTAAGGAATCGTAAGATAGATTCCGACTTCTCTCCTCCCCCCCTTCGTAAGAAACGATAAGAAAATAATGAAAGACTCCCTTCCTCCCCCCTCTCCTAAATACCCTTACGTAATTTAAGGAAGGCCACTCTCCTCAATTGTGAGATATGGATTTAAATCAACCCATAAATACTGCTCTGTTTTGTTAGCGTGTTCCTTAAATATACATTCAACGCAGACTTTTCCTCTTCTAGATCCAGACAACTAGCTCGAAATGTCTCAAAACGTCCCCAAAAGTAATTAATCAGACGCGGGGCTACCTTCATGACAAAAGTATCCCCCGTCATCGAATGTTTTATTCCAGAAAAATAAAATATGATCGATCTGTAAGCTTGCCCGATATCCGGCCAAGGTTCAGTTTACCCTGAAAGGTCTGTCTAACCTTGACTGATTGAACTATGGCCCTAGCTTATGGTCTACCTGTGCACTAGCGGAAACAAAGTAGCCTTGTTTATATTTCAGGGTAATAGCCGGTCACACTGTTCGAACGTTCGAACAAAGGATGGACAGATAAAAATTACGTGTGTGTTTAATACAAACGAGCCTGAGATAAGGGGGCGTCCTTAAATTACGTAAGGTTTTTGTGCTGGGGGG
>CABFWB010002836.1:54335-65301 GCA_902151455.1 Timema bartmani
TCGGCATAGGGATACATAATTTGGTCTGGTAGCTTTTCAAAGCCGTCAGAAGTCAGCTGTGAGCTGTCAGTCAGCACCACAAAAGCTAAAACTGAGGTATAGTTAGACGAGTTTTAAAATCTAAGTTTGTTTTCGTTTCCTCTAAATCAGGTATCTTTAACCTTTCTACAGTAGTCCCATGGCTTCTTTGGTGCTGACTGACAGCTGACGGCTTTGAAAAGCTACCGGACCAAATTATGTATCCCTACGCCGAACCATATGATCTGCAAAAAAACGTGTGTTTAGCAGCTGTCACTTTTGACATTCAAAATTTAGGTATATACCTAACTGTTGACTGTCAGAAGTCAGCTGTGAACTGTCAGTCAGCACCAAAGAAGCCATGGGGCTACTTTAGGTTCACGGCACCCTTGCGAAGAGGATTAGAATCTCGTGGCACCTTCGTAAGAATTTTCGTAAGCGTTTTGTTTCACATTTTTTTATTTCTTATGCGAAGTAGAATGTATTAAAGTATAATATTGATTACTAAACAATTAACAGTGTCTTGGTAGTTCACTGTTGGCACCCCTCCATCTGTGAATCGTCGGATAAGTGAAGTGGGTGCATGGTTACTCATTTCAACATAAGTCTTAAGGTGGAATGGAAATGGACGCGAGAAAAGGCCAGTTTTTATGACAAAACTTTTTTTTGACCAAAATAAATAAAATATTGCTTCAGTACAGACATAAAATTTAATTTTGTTCTGATGGGGATATCAACAGTTCTTGTATATCTGTCATGAGCATAGCGGCATTACACGAGAAACTTTTTAAATGGGGGCGGGGGGGAAAGTTGTCATTAAATTCCAGGACACCTTCGACAACTATTCAGGAACTGATGAGGTCACTATGTGAAGAAAATTAAATTCTATGTTTGTACTGGAGCAATATTTGATTTATTTTGGCCAAAGAAATGTTTTGCCATAAAAACGGCAAAAAACCCTGGCTTTTTCTCGTATACCTTCCACCCCACCTTAATAAATGTGTAGTCCCTGCCGTGACAAGAGTTTGATTGGAGCGCGGTCGGTGTTTATTATTTATAGCGACCCGGATAGGCCCTAGCCCCGGGACAGTTATAGAAGCCCACAGGCGTAGACGGGCCAGAAGACTGATACATATCAGTGTTGGAAGCGTGGTCAGAGTGACTGACAGAGGTAAGGAAATAGGCCTATTCATTGTGATGGTAGCGTGGTCAGAACCGCAAAAATGACATATTTGACCATTGGTGCAGAGCACCATCGATAAAATTATTGAAAAATAAAATATAAACCAGACAACATACTTCAGAAGAGTTGATGATATACTTTTTATGTTGTGAAATTCCCGACTTTCTTAGGTTTTTCAGACCAATTTTTTTTCCTCGGTATTTTACATGTAAAGATATACATAAATAAATATCCTCACTATTTTCATTGTATCTAATTAAATTAGTTATTAATGCAGGAATTATTAAATACAAATATATCAGTGCTCTTTGAAGAATTAGCGACAGAACTTACAGTTTACACTGAGATATGTTCCTAATCTTCATTTTAAAAAAATATTGCTAATATGTCTGAAAATTTCAGTGACCTAATAAAATTTTCCTGACTTCATTACTTTTTCCTGTCACACTAAATTTCCTGACTTTTCCCCATTTTGGTGCTACTCCAGATGCGTACCGATCCTGTTTTTATATCAATTATCTTTGGCAGTGTAAGACATTATCTACGAGTGTAAATACCCCCCTTGACTTCCCCAAAGAAACCAACAATTCGGTAAATTTAAACTCTTCTATAACTCAGTAAGAGAACATTTCATGTTGTTATAGTTTGCTGGTGATTCAAATCCTCTCGGGTGAACAGAGTTTTTTTTAATAAATGGTTTCCCACTCTCCTTCCAAGCAATTGCAGATACACTTTCTATCGATTCTACCTTCCTACACGGTCAATATAAATATAATGGTATCCAGGACGCGAGCCAATATTCAAGATGCGTGGCTAAACTCGGCTGCCAGGACCCAGTCTGGTCTGCTCGACAGAGTCGCCGGGTCTACGGACTGCCTGACCCTCGTCTGGCCATACGATCGACCTTGACCTTGTAGTCGAGACCTTCATACTCTCGCAACATGACTTGGGCACAGCCTACACTCGTGGGACCGTCGTCTCGCAGTGCCGTAATTTTTCACTATGTGGCGGGGGACAGACATCCAGGGGCCGTGGGTTCGTGTCCTCCTACCACCCATCCGGGATATCAGCACATTTACACTTTACACTGATGTAGAAAAAAAGAGGAAATCATGGGGGGGAAATAACATCAGAATTTCGAACCTCCCCTTCCCCCCACACCATCAAATTCATTACTTCTGTCGTGGGTAGTAGTTTAAAAGAGATCTTTGGATCATTTCCTATTAAAGCTGATAAGAAACTGATAAGACAAGACAATGCATCGTGTGTCACAGAAGTATACAATAATGGTAAGTCCTTGAGAGGTGGGATAAGTCAGGTATAAGAGTGTGCATATCAATACACAGGCTGGTGTCACTTTAATTCACAGCTAGTGAGCCAATTGAACGTGACCGCACATCAATTAAATGACAGTGCTCAAGTGAAGCCTTTAAATTTAGAAATTCAATCAATATAGGCAAAATAGGCCTTTACATTCTTAATCTAATTTCAAACAAATTAAAAATTTCCCTTCTTTAAATGTTTTTGAAACTAAAATTTTTTGGGTCCATCCATAATAAATTATCTTTATTTTATGTTTTTTTATTATAATAATCTGTTGGGTAGAACTAAGAGAATCATTGTCGAAAGGAAGCACTTCATGTTTTAAATAATTTATTTAGATTACTTCCCCTACTGGGATCGCTATATACCCAGAACTGTATTGGTGACTCAGCCCCTGAAAAAAGGAGTGGGCAAGGAATGTATTTTAACATTATTCATTCCTCAAGCAATTTAAAGATATTAAAAGATATATAATCAAAGTTGAAGGTGTCCTCATTCGTCCGGAAGTTTTGCATATTTTTTTCCCCAATGAATTTTTTAGGCTGAATAAGTGAAGTATTATTTTAATTAATTAAGATACTGTAGTAACAGGGTGAGTACAGTACTGAACTAAAACTGCACTGTAATCAGTGGTACAATACTGTATATTTTAGTAGCAGGGCCTATAGTGAAAAGTGGTTGTAACATGTTTCAAGTGTTTTATAATTCGTTATCGTGAAAATAAATAATGAGTTATATGTATATAATATGTTTTAGTGCCTTTTTCCTACAATTTTTGGACTATCCGGATTTTTATTTATCTGGCTGACATCCGGTCCCAGTTAGGCTGGATAAACGAGGTGGTCCACTGCAATAATTTCAAGGTGGCTGTATCTTGGAAGCTGAGATATCCTCTAGCATAGGGTGACCATTCCTCTCAGATTTTACGGGACTATCCCTTATTTTTAGTGTACATGGAATCAGCTACATGGGTTACATTTGGAAACATTGTTCAAAATGCCAGGAGCTTATTTGGTTTACGTTCTAGAGCTACCTCTTTTTAATAAACTAGTTATAAGGAAGTGTTACTAGTGTTTACCAGGAGCTGAAGCAGTGAGAGGAAGCTTTATTTTATTACTAACAATTTATGGACTCATCACTCAAGTAAAATTCCAAAAGCATTGGTTATTACGAAATGCTATTTTGTTCACTTCTGTGAAGATATTAAATGGAAAATTGGATTATTTATGAATGATTGAAATAAATTCATTCAGTCGATAAATATAATTAAAATAATAGTATGTAAAATTTAATATTTTTTTAACTTATCTTTCAAATGTAATCACATGGCATAAATCGAGAGGTGGGCTTGTTTTGTTGTGCTCTGGATTGTAAATGACAAACCGAGTATTGCAAGTTGTTGTGATTAGCTTGTAAACAAATAGTACCTATGCGCTGACAACATAAACAGAGTCAGCATTCCTTATGGCAAACCAGTCCGGAAGCCGGGTTGAATATTAGTGTAGCCCAGCTAACTAGGCAGACTAATCACCATCGAGACTAGGGGGTCACTCTGCCCGTTTTGGGGGTTGCTCGGGTTAGGATGCCAGATCATCAGTACTTGTATTGGAGTACTTGAGCCCAGGGTACCTGGGTTCATTTACCATGTAGAGTAACCAAGAGGTCAGTCGGGCTATTGGTTATTCCTTGCAATACTTTGTTCTGTCACAAGCTTTCAAATAATCTTAAATTCTTTCATAGCTTTAAACATTACACATCAATATCATATTTGTAATAGAAATAGTAGTACAAATAAAAACCACAAAATCCCAAGCCGAACGTCAATTACGAACCCAGACAATCATAAAGCCCCTTCCCTACCTTCCCCCCGTCTATCCTCAGCCACAACACATCCTGACAATAACTGGGCACACATCATAAAGGACGGGGGTGACACAAATATATTTAAATAAAATTAATTATATCTGAAATTTATATAATGTCAAAAATACTTATTCTGATTATCCTATTATTATACGATAAAATGGGGAGAGTAAAAAAAGTGAAAATTATAATTCGAATGATTTTTTTTTTGGTCCTGAGTGGAGTAAGTATAAAATTGTCAGCCTATTCTAGCAGCGTTCCCATGGCAAATGCCATCCAACCCATCTCATCAGTGTAAAGATGTAGATAGCACAATTAAGACATGATACAAAAAGGTTTTTTTTATAGTTATGGCACCAAAATGTATTCTTAAAGAACATCATATAAATTTCAACAGCCTAGTATTACCCATGCAAGAAGCATATTATGCTGGACCAGTGTCCTTGGTTCAGTGCTCACAAGGTTATCCAACATCTGACCCATTTCACTACACTTTTGGCACTTCCATTAAGCCACCCCCATGTATTATCTGTTTGTCATATGTGAGTAGAGTTGAAACAGATTTAACTAAAGTGCAAGCACGCCAACAGTTTAGGTGTTTAAATCACATTTTTCAGACTACATATTTACATATGTTTACCAAAAGTGGGGTTGTTAGCGAGAGGGAGCTCATACTCCCTCCTATCCAACTTGCTTTGCTATGTATGTCGCCTAAATTTATTCTACACATTAATTTCACCCATAATTTCTCAGATCCGTGTGTCTTATGTCTGTAGGTATCCCCCACCCCCCTTTTCCTGACAACTAATAAATTTAGTTACATAAATTGCATAAATAGTCTACCAGACTCGCAAAACTGGAGTTCAATGGGTAAAGTTTATAAACTTTTGTGTGGTCTCTCAGCATCTCTTCAGGCAAGTGCTGATGCATTTCTTTAAAACATGACTAACTCATCTTGTTTTCTTAGGCTAGATATGTCATCGATTGTCACAATTAGCACCAAAGAGACCAAAGAAGGGGAAAAAATTATCCATCCGAAACCTTTCAAAGAAACCAATGGCAATTCTCAGAATTGCAATCTGTGGGTGAGATTATCAATACTTTCATCATTTAACTACTACCCAGTACCAAACAATGCCAACTAGGCTTTGGCTATGGATGATTTTTTTTGTCAAACCTTGATTAGTGCAAAAGATTCAAACTACCAATAGTGATTGAAGTAAGTTTGATCAGTTGTTTAGGCAGCATTACAGTTATTAAAAATTAGTAATGCAAAAAAGATTTATCATATCAATTATAAAATCATATTATACCAAATAATAAGTTATCCTATCACACATACACATTTATTGAGTAAACAAATAGTTTAAAGGCGAAATATTTAACCAACCACCGAATCAAGATAATTTAGAGCTGGGCCGATCAGCTATTTTGCCGATTAGTCCGATGCCGATCATTTGTTGCCGATTAGGCCGATCACCGATGCCGATTATTTTTGTTTTCAATTTTAATAAGTGTATAAAGTAAAATGACCCTTAAAGCAAAAAAAAAAAAGTTACTTTTACTAGTTTTATAATGTCCAATATAGGTTTGTTTTAATAACATTTAAATAGAAACTTTTAAAATGTAAAGGTTGTTTAATTATTATTTTATATTGTTATTGTTAGGACAAGTGAACCTGTCATTAAACAAAAACAAATCACATTAATAAATAGCAAATATACCGGTACATGTTAGATAATTAAAATATGATTTCACATTTATGATTAAATAGGCCTACTGACCCTTTCATTAGACAAAGAAAAATCATAATCAGCAAATTTAAATTTAATTTTAATGATAAAAAATAATCAAGGCACACATATTTTTGCACACAAGGAGAATAGGCCTACATCTATTTTGTTTTTAGATGAAATAGGAATTTTTACATCCAATGTCTATTAAAATATGGCTTCAATATTAAACAATTTTTAACAATCGTAATATTTTTGTGAATTGTGATTTAGATATATCATAACATAGGTTTTTGTGATTCTACAAAGCATTCCATCATAATTTAACTACTAAATATTAATATCGTATAGAAATAAGTGGTTTCTTAAAAAAAAGTATAATAAAAAGGCATCACCATTTTTAAACAGTAATCCGATCTTTTTATTAACAATTTAAATAATCTTAATGAAAAATAACATTGTTTTAACTACATTTAAATAAAAACTACCTTTAGAAAATCGAATGAACGGTGAACGGGTCAAAATGAACGGATCATTGAACTGAACCAGATACAATGAATCGTTCATTTAAAAGAACGATTTTGCCCATCTCTACTTCAATATGATAAAATAAATAATAAATAACATAATGTGCAACGAAAGTTATTTTTCGTGTTTTTTTTTAAGAAATACTTTAAAACTTATTTTAATTTACTTTTAACTATTAAAGAAAATGTAAAATTTAAATATTAATATATATTAATTCAATTCATATTGAAATATGAGCGAAACAAATTCCCTGCCAGTGGAAAGTTTTGTACTTGCATTAAAAGAAAAACTGTTTCCATTTAAAACAAAATGTGCGCATGTGCGAGATTATTACGTCCGATGTTTCATTTTTTGGGCATCTTTAACAAATCGAAATAAAACAACACCAATCTGCTAATATTTTATTTTATGATTATTAGATTTGTTACTTGTGAGTATTTTTATTTCTAATAACGTGTATAAATTGGAAAAAGACCTATGGTAAATATATTTATTTTGATATATTTTGTTTGGAATGTTGGATGTGCTGTTTATTTCAAACCTAAGTCGCTAAGAACAAGCTAATTATTCAAAGATCTCATATGAGAGAGCAGAGATAAAATATAATTTTTTAGGACTTAAAATATACCCACACATTTTGAATAATCGGCATAAATAATCGGAGATTTAAACACCGATCATCGGAATCGCCGGTTATGCGATAATCGGCCGATGATCGGATTAATAATCGGCATCGGCCCAGCCCTAAGATAATTTTTAGTTTTTTAAAAAAATGTGGTGAACTGTTATTAGAAGTGTCCCAGCAACAAGGTCAGAAACTTCACAAATCTGTCAACGACTGACTGGAATAGAGTCCCGTCAATTAGGTTGGAAACTTCCTTAAACTATCAACAAATGATTGGGACAAGGTCCCAATAAATAGGTCTGAAACTTCATAAGGCTGTAAACAACCAATTCAATCATGTCTACCAATAAAACAGGTGCATACTCACTCATCTGGTGAAGTGTTGCCAACTCGCTTCTCTTCTTCTTGCTACGCTCCTTGCTTGAAAGCGGTGGAGTACCATGCTCCACTATCGGCTTTTCCACTTTCACAGCCGCCTTCTCCACTTTAGGTGAATTGTTCTTATCAGCTTTGATAAGGCAAACAGCACTATCTTCCTCATCCTCCAGTTTGGGGGTTGATAAAACAGTGGCAGGCGCTGCTGCCACAACCGAGGACTTCTCCTGCTTGGGTGCTGCCACAGCCGAGGACTTCTCCTGCTTGGATGCTGCCACAGCCGAGGACTTCTCCTGCTTGGATGCTGCCACAGCCGAGGACTTCTCTTGCTTGGGTGCTGCCATAGTTAAGGACTTCTCCTGCTTGAGTGCTGCCACAGCTGAGGACTTCTCCTGCTTGGGTGTTGCCATAGCCGAGGACTTCTCCTGTTTGGGTGGTATAACCTCTTTTTCCCCCTTTGCCCCACTTAACTTGGAGAGTTTATTTCCCACGAGCTTTTCAGCCTTGCCACCTGAAGTTTTTACATTTTTAGCGTGCTTCAAATTATTAGCAGCAGAGAGAGTTTCAGAGTGATCTTCAAAGTCATCAACAAACTTCACACTTACATCTTCCTTCTAAAAAGAATAAAAAAAGTATTAACAAAATCGGAAGTGCAAAATAGGACCTGAATTAAAAACAAAATCTGAAAGAAAAGCAGAAAAAAAATTGAAAAAAAGTTGTATGAAAACTTGCCACTAGATTTCTTAAATACAAGTGCATTCAATCCTTGAGGGAAAACCCAAAGTGAAACATAAAAAAAAGCCCAAGCATACCAAATATACATTTTAAAATTCCACAAACTAAATAGATATATCAGTCCACACACCCATTCAAAAGTTTTAATAGATAAAAATCTCAAAATAAAAGTATTGTGTGTGTAAATCATATAAATTCTAATTGGCACTAATTTTACTTTGCTTATTAAAACGTAATAAGGTAATAAATAGATAAATATTTCATTTTGCTTAAATAATTTTTTTAAGAGTTAAACAGTGATTGACTAAATAAAACTAAAAAAAGTTTTTTTTAAACTGATGTTATAAAGAGTGTGCTTGAAAATTGCATAGGACTTCTAAAATAATAAAACAATATGACAAATCATTCTTTATGAAAGAACAAAAGTAAAATACTATAAATAGCACCACTTTGTTGATGGCTACCATATATACATTGCTAGACCAAAGATTAAGGTCAGTGTTCCACAAGCATTGTGCTGCAGCACACTGGCAGATTAGGTTACACAGCCTGGAGTGGCACACATAAATGTGCAACAAGAACAAGAATTAAGTTTGTACGAGCAGCAGCCACATTTATTACTCGTAATTACTAATATTTTTAATATATTTGACAAAGTCAAAAGCTTTCGCACGAATTAAGAGTTATGGTCTACCCAAACTTCTAATGGTTTGAACGAAATGTTACGAAGCGGGCACAAAAAATATTTCAACCTTTAATAGTGAGACATTTGAAGTTATTTCAGGAGAAAAAAAAATTGGCTGATACGTTCCTAATTCTGATTTACCATTCAACTGGTGGATTGGGTGCATAATCCATTTTCAGCTGCCGCAGCGTGTTCCCAGAACAAAACGATTTACTGCAAAAATTTGAGGCTTGTCAAGTGTATCGTGCACTTAGGCTTGCAAAACACTGGATTAGGTCACTATGACATGTTTTTAGCCATAGTAAAACTTCCTTTAACCCTTCTCTCTTAAAAAATCAAAAGTTCCTTGCAAAGTGAACTTTTTTTTAGCATATGGCATTACTGACCCAAAGGGACATGACATCCAGTTTGGTCACCTGCATGGAGACTATTTGCCGCTCTGGTGGCACATAGCATTGCTCAGGGTACACCTATGGAGGTTGTTTACATGTGCCAGCAATGAGAAGTTTTGATAATGAATATGGAGGCAGAATGCACTTATATAACTTATTCTAGAAGTAACAATATTGCTCTGTGTTTATTATTTTATTTATTACTCAACAGGATTTTTTCTACCCATGGGAAGTTAAAATGTAATTTTATAGCTCGCATTCATTGCAGAGTGAAAAAACCTCAAATAAATATTCCTAGAATATAGCTATTTTTCCCAGTATATACATTACCCATTTCGGTTACGCATTAGGTTTATATTAGTGGAGCTATTTTGATAGGGATGGGAAAGGTAGATTTTAGACAAAATGTGCCCACATTTTTGTGGAGTGAAAATATTTCAGAATAAAATAAGTACACCCAGCCAGGATTCAAGCCCCACCTCCCTGTCACCGTCAAGCCAGAATAAATGAGCTTGACATGAGCACGGTTTGGAAGCAATGTTTCATAAGTTGTTGCCCTCCTCAGCACAAGGAAGAACAGGGTTATAGCCAATCTATATTTTAGTAGGAACAAGGTGACGATTTCAGAAAATGATACACTAACTTTATCTTTGGTCTGACAACTTTCACGGCTCAATAATCAAAAATAGATTATAATAGTATATAAGTAGATGCTGGTGTTACATGCAATCTAAAAGGCATGAGCCCACCACATACACCATAAACTGGTACATGGATATAAGCTAAGCACATTGGTAACTGATACAAACATGGTACACACACACATACACATACGTCAGTAGCTGGTATATTATTATTATTATTATTTAGCACCTCGTCTTACTACCCGTTCAGGTTATATGCTTAAGTACTAATTACGCTAATGGATTAGGAATTGGGAAGATTGAATTTAGAGGAAGTGAACCCGCATTTGCGTGGAGGGAGAGTGGAAAACCATTTAGGAAAAACCACCCCTAGTTCACCCGACCGAGATTCGAACCTTGATCTCCCCGTCCTCGGCAGTCGATCTCAACACGACTAGCGCGTTAGCTAACTACGCCACCGAGGCGGGTAGTAGCTGGTATAATACACATACAAATACATCAGTAGCTGGTATAATACACACACACACATATGTCAGTAGCTGGTATAATACACATACAAATACGTCAGTAGCCGGTACAATACACACACACACACATACGTCAGTAGCTGGTATAATACACATACAAATACGTCAGTAGCTGGTATAATACACACACACATACGTCAGTAGCTGGTACAGTACACACACACATACGTCAGTAGCTGGTACAGTACACACACACACATACGTCAGTAGCTGGTACAATACACACACACACATACGTCAGTAGCTGGTATAATACACATACAAATACGTCAGTAGCTGGTACAGTACACACACACACATACGTCAGTAGCTGGTACAGTACACACACACACATA
>CABFWB010002836.1:67526-95325 GCA_902151455.1 Timema bartmani
ATTTGTAAGCTGCCTTGAATAGTAATAGGAATAACCACATTCATAAACTAGCTTTGTTTTAATTTAGTTTTTAGCATTGCGTCTTACTACCCCTTCAGGTTGTACGCTTATGTACTAATTACGCTAATGGGTTAGGAATGATTAGAGGAAATGTACCCGCATTTAGGTGGAGAGTGGGAAACTATTTAGGAAAACCCATCCTCACTGGGATCGAACCACAATCTCCCCGTTATTAGTAGTCTAGTATAATGCAAGAGTGACGACTTAAGCCATGTGGCAACCAAAGTGGGTCTTTATACATTAATGAAACAGAACAAAGTTGCTAAATTTAAGAAATTGCACTAGCATTTACCACACTGTGATGAAAAAACTATCAGTGCACAAGGTTAGGATCAAACCTCACATTTTTGAGTTAAGAGTCAAACACAGAAATGCACATCTAGCTTTATTGAGAGTACAATAGATATCTAATAAGAATAGTAAATTTTTAAGGTTGATTCAGGAAACTGTGAATACAAAGATGAGGCACTGGGGCCTATCTATAGGTATGTTTTCAAACTTGGGAATTCCAAATTCTGCTTGTTCTTTGGTTTCAGGCCAAAAAATGGGGACCAATACAGACTGCCATTAAAATTTAAGATTAGATCTACATTTCTCTGAAGGTATTAATATTATAGCTAGTGTCTCTACCAGGTTTGCCACTATTTTATTAACAAGTGCATGGAAACTCTGCCTTATTAATGTTTTAAAATCACATTTGATTAATATTGTGGAAGGCATACTACTGCAAATAAATTCACTTGAAATAAAATTAAGATATGAAAGAAAAAGTAGAGTAAAATATAGCTAAGCTCTTAATAAAACAATGGCCTTGTATTATGAAGTCATTGTATTGATTTTCTACCCTTCCAATGACAATTATTATCACTATAGTAGAATTTTTTTAGGAATAATCTTTTAGAAAAAAAAAAATCTGTCATCATTTATAGCCTAATATTTGTCCTTATCATTAGTTACTTTGTGCGAGGGG
Source organism: Timema bartmani (assembly GCA_902151455.1). Classification (NCBI taxonomy): domain Eukaryota; kingdom Metazoa; phylum Arthropoda; class Insecta; order Phasmatodea; family Timematidae; genus Timema; species Timema bartmani. Next base: position 68,557 of record CABFWB010002836.1, read on the forward strand.
GGACCCAAAAGAAACCGGATTGAAAGTGCGTGGCCGTTCCTAGGCGTAGTAGAGAGTTCTCCCGCTAGGTGGGTCTACTAGAAACCTTCCCAATTCATTTGCCCAAGCGGCGTCTGCGTAGAAAGTTACGTTTGATTGTAATGTTGTTTTTCTCAACTGTTCTCGTTTGCTACCTGCGAAATCATTATGGCAGATTTAAAGGAACAAAGAATGTGTTTGAAATTTTGCTTCCTGCTTGAAAAATCGGCAACGAAAGCTTACCAAATGCTTCAACAGGCTTTCCAAAAATGATGCTATGAACTGCACACAAGTTTTCGAGTTGTTTGGGTGCTTTAAACATGGCGAGATTAGTGTTGAAGATCATGTTCGTTCTGGGCGCCCTTCATCATCTCGAAACGACGAAAACATTGAAAAAAATCAGCCAAAAAATCTACGAGGATCATCATTTCACGATCGACGAAATTTCAGAACAGACAGTAGTGAGTTGGAGCTCATGCCAGCAGATATTGACTGAGGATTTGCAAACGAGACGTGTTGCCGCTAAGTTTGTTCCTCGCCTGCTCACACAGGATCAAAAAACCATTCGTCTGAATTTGAGCCAGGACTTGAAAAATCAGATTGAAAGTGACCCAAACTTTTTGACCAAGGTCATTACAGGTGATGAGAGTTGGTGTTACGGATATGACCCCGAAACCAAGCAAGTATCTAGCCAGTGGAAGACCCCCAAGTCCCCCCAACCAAAAAACGCAAGACAAGTGGGGTCGAATGTTAAGACTATGATCATTGTTTTTTTCGATGTTCGTGGAATTGTGCACAGGAATTTGTCCCCCCTGGTCAGACTGTTAATCAGCACTTTTATTTGTAAGTTTTAAGACTTTTAGGGAGGATGTGCGAAGAAAACGCCTGGAACTCTGGCGATCATGTGACTGGTTCCTTCACCATGACAACGCCCCCGCACACACGGCCTTGTCTGTGAACTGCTATTTGGGCTCTCAGGAGTGGGCTATCATTCCCCAACCTCCGTATTTGCAATACCTAGCCCCGTGCCACTTTTTTCTGTTCCTGAGAATGAAAAAAGTCTAAAAGGGAAGCGTTTTGATGATGTGGAGGCTGTAAAAACAGTTTCGCAGAGGGCACTGGACGATATCAAAGTTGAAGAGTTCCAGATGTGTTTCAAACAGCAAGAAAAAAGACTGGACAAGTGCATCGCATCTAATGGAGTGTACTTAGAAGGAGACAAAGAATTTTGTAAAAAACTTAATACATTAATTTTTAGAGCAAAAGTCCAGTTTCTTTTGGGTCCCCCCTTGTGGATATATGATCATTTATATCAATAGCGACAGCTGTAGCTATCATGACTATGTATAAATAACTTATCGAGCAGTCATATATGGTCTTTCCTATGAAAATTGGACTGTATTAAAGTCACAGACAAATTAGAGACACGTTTCTAAATTAAAATAGAATAGTAGAGTAGACAATAATGATAAATTGACACCATCTTCCAAAAATGATAGCTGCAGAACACAAGAAACTGTCATATAGGGGTCATACTATTGTGATTAGACTAAAACTGTACTGTGCGAAATGATCAGTCCTAAAGCTAAAATGAAAGGAAACTTTTAGATGATGAAACATCATTTGCTCGGAGTAAGGCTGCGAAATCCCACACAAGAAGTATCACGAGCATACCGGTATGTATAATATATAATATGAATAATAGGCCTACTCAACCCTAAAGTTGGTTGGATCCTCAACAGTTCCATCAGCTGTAAATCCTAGGCAGCAATGAAGAGGCGTTCTAGGGAGATAAGGAGTGAGGTAGTTTCCCGTTGCTTTCCTCAATGAGCCAGAAGGTACTATTGTATATTCGTCTGCCAAACCTACCGAAATACATCAACCAACTGACCCTACAAGCGACACTCCATTCATCACACCTGACTGTAGACAAATCTCCGTTTTCCCTACCTCTCCCAATGAGAATTTATTGCACCATCACAGAAAGTATCAAAATGAGGAATTCATAATTTTACCACTGCTCATGTAAGCCAACACTATTCGCCACATTAATTGAAATGTGTCGGGAGGTGTCAAAACTTTTATTTTAAAAATATTTTATAATTTTTTAATGTAGGGCTTACTGTATATCTCAGGATCAAATCAAGTACAAGACTTAACAAGAAAATATATGCCCCGTTTACCATAATTTCAACTTTTATTAATTTGAGCTATTTGACATGCAATTTTTAAATTGACTAATTATATAAGCAAACAACTTTCCAGCCGCCTTAATTTTGTTAAAATAGGCAATTCTATGCAGGGATATGCTAGTTTAGGTTGGTACCACTGTTAAATGTTTTTTTTTTTGTTGGTCTGTGTCTATGTCTATGCCTATGAACCTGTGTAACACTTGAGTCATGTTCTTAGTTATTATAACATGTATTGTCAAGTCTAAAACCAGTTAATTATTTCAATAAACCTTCGTACTCTGACTATTCGACTCGTGAAAAAGCATGTGCTGGTGTTGCTAGTTCCATTGTAGCATCATTTGATTTATGGCACAAGAGGCTTGGTCACATTGGCAAAACTGGTTTAGTTCACTTAAGTAAGATGTAGATGGAATTAAGTTTTATCCAGGATCAATCCCTGATTTATGTGATTCTTGCATACAGGCTAAACAAACACGTATTCCTCACACAAAGCCATGCATTAGAACTAAGCGCCCTTTGTAAATCATGCACAGTGATCTTGTAGGAACCATTAAGCCCATATAAAATGATCAAAAGAGGTATCTGCTTACCCTGATTGATGACTATAGTCACTTTACAGTCATTTATACTCTAAAGGCAAAGTCGGAAGTATTTTCATACTTCAAACAATTTGAAGCCATGGCAACAGCTCACTTTAACCTAAAGATAAGTCGCCTTAGGTCAGTTATTGATGGTGAATTTGTGTCGCAGGAAATGCTCAGTTATTTAAAGAAGAAAGGGTTTGACTACAATGAAACATACTCATCCGTAGCCCATTTAACTACTGTCAGAACCCTGCTTGCCATCATAAACAAAGAAGATTTAATTGCCTTCCAGTTGGATGTGAAAAATGCATTCCTACATGGAGACCTTTCTGAAGAGGTGTATATGAAGCAGCCACCTGGCTTCGTAACTGACAGCAACCTTGTTTGTAAGTTACACAAGACCCTTTATGGATTGAAGCAGGCACCACGTGAGTGGAATGCTAAACTTGACAAATTTTTTAATTCTCTCGGATTTAAGCAGTCTGAAAACGAAAAATGTATGTACTTTGACTTCAGCAACAGCATCAAAACTTACTTTTTGGTTTAAGTAGATGACATAATTTTGGCAGGGAACAATCTGCAGAAGTTGAATGACATCAAAACATATCTTATGTCAAAATTCAAGATGAAGGATCTTTGAGGTTTGCACAGCTTTCTAGGTATAAAAATTGATCAGAAATCTGATGGTATGTTCCTTAGCCAAACAGCCTACTTGAAGAAAGTTCTCAAGAAATTTGGTATGGAACAGTGCAAACTTGTCAAGACAACAATGGAGGCAACATCACCTGAAATAACTACATCAGAGGGCATAATTTTAAAAAAACCGCACCGTGAGCTTGTTGGTAGTTTAATGTATGTGATGCTCTATACTCGTCCTGATCTGAGTTTCTCAGTGAATTTCTACAGCAGGTATTAGATCAATGCAACAGAAGCACACTGGATTGGACTCAAACGAATACCACGATACATTCAAGGAACACTTGAAGTTGGTCTCTTCTTTCCGAAGAACTGTGATGTCGCCTTATGGGCCTACGTTGATGCAGACTGGGCCAATGACAGCAATGATCGTAAATCTACATCTGGGTACTTATTCCAAGTTTATGATGCCACTGTTAGTTGGACTATACGTAAGCAGACTACAGTCACCCTGAGCTCAACGGAGTCAGAGTTTGTCTCCCTGTCAACCACCTTATCAGACCTTCTCTGGTTGAGAAAACTGATCCAGGACTTTGGGATCATTCTAGAACCCACCAAGGTGTATGAGGACAACCAGTCCTGCATAAGATGTTTGGATAAATGGGAGCATCGAAGACTAAAGCATATTGATGTCAAATACAACTTTGTTTGTGATTTATATCTAAATGGTGTTATTGATGTGATTTATTTAGAGACAAATGAACAATGTGCTGACATTCTGACAAAGAGTTTGGTTGGAAACAAAGTTGAGTACTTTCGTAATTATATTGGTTTAATCAAATGCTGATTCACTAGAGTTTATTTGTATGTATTTAAGGGTACATGTAGGACATTTTGCCTAATTTTGTGGTTTTATTAGAATTGAGGAGGAGTATTAAAATAGGCAATTTTATGCAGGGATATTCTAGTTTAGGTTGGTACTACTATTAAATGTGTTGTTCAGTTTTTTTGTTGGTCTGTGTCTATGCCTATGCCTATGCCTATGCCTATGCACCTGTGTAACACTTGAGTCATGTTCTTAGTTATTATAACATGTATTATCAAGTTTAAAATCAGTTAATTATTTATATAAACCTGCGTACTCTGACAAATTTAACAAAAGATACCACCAAATTAACTGCAAACTGGGAAGCCCCTGCTTCACCAATGATACATTTTTTGGACATATTGAGAGTCAAATTTTGGATATTAGGGCTTTCATCCAAACCCCCATTCAACTTCAATAGCTTGCTAACTCTACACCAGGATTTTGGTTAACTCCAGAGACTCAACTATAAATTAGTTCAGTCGACAGATGCGCTACCAAATAAACATTTTCATTGTTTATAAGTTAATCAAATACTTTATTTTACATTTAAAATATACCTTCAAGATACAGCTTTATGGTGTATCAACACAAGACTTATGATATTATTTTAAGGGGATACCACAATAAAAGCCAATTGGTAAACTTCATCTCCTATAATTTCACAATCAGATTTAATAATTTATTACCTGCTTTGGTGGCTGAATGGTCTAAGATGTGACTAATGTTAGACTAGACTGCTGATAACAGACTGGGATAAAGTCCCAAATGGGTTTACTGAGCCTGGTTTTCCCAAAATTGTTTTCCACTCTCCTTCTATGCAAATGTGGGTACACTCCTTCCTCAGTCCTAGCTCATTAGCGTAATAAGTACTTATGTGGATAAGCTGAACAGGTAGTAAGACATTAAAATGTATTATTAAATCACTTAAAGAAACTCCAAGCAAAAATCAAAATTTCCTCGACATGTATGTATGAAATTAACCAAGTACAATATTTTTTTTTTTTAAATAGCACTATGTCTTACTACCCATTTGGGTTATGCTTGTGTACTAATTACGCCAATGGTTTTAGGGCTGAGGAAGATTATGGCTGAGGAAGATTATATCTATACGAAGTGGACCCGCATTTGCATGGAGGGAGAATGAAAACCCATTTTGGAAAAACCAACCTCAGTACGCCAGACCGAGATTCAAACCTCAATCTCCTTGTCATCAGCAGTCTAGTCTATTACGAGAGTAGCACCTTAGGCCATGCAGCCACCGAGGTAGTTAGTATTAATTATTAATACTGTAATTTATAGTTAGGTTTTAATATTTAGATTCAAGCAGAGTTCCCCACTTACTATGTGAATATGCCACAGTCAACGTTTTAAAAAAGTGTGAGATTACCCACATATATAGTTTCGGCTTCCTTGTGAAGAAGCCAGCCGTCAGTATTACAAGATCCATTACCAACACAGTGAACCTCATGAAAACACCAGCAGCCAAACTATTTATGATTGATGCTCCCCCCACCCCCGATCTCTGGATGGCAGTTATAACAAGAGGAAACAAAGGAAGCCTGCCATTGGAGCCATTTTGGAACCAATTTCAGGGAGACTTGTGATATTATAAGAATAAATGTGGTCAAATAAAAGTTTAATTGACTAGATAAACTATTTAAATTATTTTATTTAAGATTTTAGGTTTTGGTTGTATTCAAGAGCACCATGACATTCACCTCCAGACACTCACGTATGATTCTTTAGACTTGGTTGGGTCAAAATTTAGTTTACATTATATGAACTGAATTGAGGTATAGTTGAATGGAACTTCACTTTGTGTGCTTAGAGGTATTATCCCTAATTACATTAAAAGCTAATAAAACAATAACTTAGTCCCGGTATTAATTAAGTTATTGAACATATTATGCCATAAACAAAAATTTAGAAGCTACCATCAAATGATTTACAAAATAATAAATTGGTACAGAAACACTTAGCAACCAAAGAAAGAATTGGAAAATTTAGCAATTTTCAATTAATCTGCCTTGCCCGCTCAAGTGACTGAATGGCCCTAAGAGTCACTTTTGCAATAGACTGGATTGTCGATGACTGGGAAAGCAAATATCCTGAAAGTATTTTTTCCTAAATAATTTTCCACTTTCCCAGTACACAAATGTGGGTACACTTCTACTAAATAAGCCTTCCTCTTCTTACACATTGTGTAAATAGTACATTTAAGTGTAGGCCTATAGCTCTAATGGGTAGTAAGATGCGATGCTAAAAAAAATCCCTATTTATTTTATAAATAAAAAAAAGAACTGAATCAAGTTTAGTAATTTTGGCTCGTTTAACTTGGAAATGGGAATAAACATTAATATAATTGAACATTCCTCCTAACTTAATGTGACCACCAAATTCCTGATTTGTTAGACCTTGTTCACTTATAGTCAACAGCAATCGTTATCCATTGGCATTGTCTGTTAAGAGCTACTGTGGCTTGTTTTGGCCCATGGCTAGAGATAGGGTAATATAGCATTAATTTTCAGTTTTTTTAGCATTAATTATAGGAAATTTAGCGTTTTGTAGCATAATTTAGCGTTTTGTAGCAAAATAGGTAAAAATGTTGTTCGTCAATGTTTTTAAGCCAATACAAAGGATTTATGATAAAAGCAACGACTAACGGAATGTGACGATTAGCCAGATGGGCTGTGGAAGACACAGGATGCAAGTAAAACCCGAGCTGAAGCGCACAGACGAGTGAAACTCATTTATTTCCGCTGAAAAACATCATTTTATAGAAATTCTCAAGCATTTTATTTAAATGCACAGCATTTTCTTTAAATGCACAGCATTTTCAGGGAATTCGTGTCTATTTAGCTAAATAGAATAATTTAGCTAAAATACTCTCAAAATCTCATTTTTCGTGTTAATTCGCGAAATAAAAATCGCTTTAAACCCTTTCAAATGCCATGAAACGCAAAGAAAACTTATAGATACCCTATTTATCGACCCTTTTTTTTCCTTCTCTCGTTTTTCGCAAAAGCGAATTTATCCTATCTCTACCCATAGCCTATATGGGTGCTAAAGTAAATTATCATAAATTTAAAATAAAGGGCAGAACTCCATCAAAATGAGAAGCATGAGTTATTTATTAATGGAGGTTTGAAAGAAATAAAGTTAAATTTTAACTTACTTCATGTAGCCCATTTGGCACTGTAGGCCTACATATTATAAATTAATATACCTATTTTTTATATGAGCCTAAGTATTACACAAGGATTAATGAACAAAGAAGTTAAATCAAATGCAAATTTTCAGCCCTTAGTTTGAAAACGTTTTTGATGTTTGACTAAATTAAAATCTACTATGGTTAGGGCCTACCTAGTTAAAGTAATTTTTTAACATATCTTTTAGGCGCCAAATAACATTTTCTTTTAAATTTGAGGCAAAGACAAGAAAAGAGTTAACTATTTTTAACTAAGTTAAGGTGGCCACCTCGTTCGGCTAGAAAGTAGGCTGTCATTTTTTGTCAAGCCACAAGGCTTAAAATACAATTATCTGTGTAGTTTTATGGAACAAATCTATTCTAAGCTTATACTCCCTTTCACCTACAACCACCCTTTGTCATGTTAATTAGAGGGGAAATAAAACTATGAAACTTCTTATCATTGCTAGTTATCAAATATCTTAAAATTTTCTGTTGTGAGCATATCAAAAAATTACTGTGTTAGAGGAAGGCTAAATATAAAGCCCTTTTTTTGTCAAGCCTATCATCATAGCTCCTAAAATATGCTTAAAAGTTGTTGAAACGAGCTTAATTCATTTTTTCATACTTTTTTCTATTAATTAAACTATAGGGTTGTTAAGCGAAAAGATCCTTGTAAATCTATCAATTTTATTTTGGCGTAAACCATATTTTGAAATAATCCATAGCTTAGAATTAAATATTGCGTTAGAGCTGAACATCTGTGCGTCAATTTATCACTTACCGAGGCTGCCTCCTCAAAACAAAATAATTTGAAACTAACATTTGGTATGACTAATAGTAATTCATTTATCTTAATTTAAATACATGTTGAAACCATACATCTGGACACAGGAAATGAACCTAGGACTTTTTGAATTAGTGTGTCAATACTCTACCACCTAGATATCCAGGTCTGTCAGACTATGCCCAAGCTCATACATCACTCATTAATATATGATGGACTTGTGAAACCATCATTTAACTAGACCTATCACAAACACAGCCAATGATTTACCGTTAGCTAACCACATTTCTGAAAGTTCTTGTTCATCATAAAATCTACTTTAAAATAAAAATAAGATCAAATATTCATTAAAATATATGCATCCAAAGATAAATCAGTTATAACTTATTACTAATATCACCTGTAACATGCACATATAATATAGTGTTAAGATTCTAAGCTAGGCCTCATGAAGTGTGTTTTAACTTTAATTATCAGTGTAGGGAAATGTAAAAAGAAACTTCTTGACAAACTTAATGAGCCAGTTTAAGCTACCATAAAACTATCTCGAAAAAAGAATCCAGGCAAAGACCACAACGTACACCAGCATGGACTATGACTACAAAATTTGTCATATTCATGTTGGCAAATAATTTTTAAATGTTCATATTATATGTTTTTATTATAAATTTAAAAAATGCAATGTATACCGGTATTTCTTTTTATTTATAAGAACTATTTTCCTATATCAAATAAATTTCTATTTTAACTGATTTAAGTAGTTCAACCATCTTAGTTTCTGATTGGCTGAACATAAGGTGTTGCAACGACATTGTCGGAAGCGACCGAAAATGTTAATTCCTTCAGACACGCCCTTCCGACTTACAACTGCGACTCCGCCGATATTGTAGACAGCCGATATATTACAACTCCGACAAGCGGGTATGAGAGGTTGTAGATGAGCCATAAGCATGCACTATTCTGTCAAATGAGGGGGAGGGGGGAGGAGAAGATCTCAGATGGTGTGCTGTAGGATGTGATTATACTTTCATCCTTCCTTATTGAGTAGGCCTACTTGTATTTTTGCTAATATGTCACGTATGAAATGGGAATGCTCAACATGGGTTTCTATGATTGAACAGCATCCAAGTGGCTAAATGTGGCAACAAATTGAGTGCGCTATAAAGGTTTGAAACTATTTAGTGTAGATCAACATCAGCCAATAGCTCTGGAGAGAAAAGCGAACAACAATTTAAACCACACTATGATGTGCAAAACCGGAAATCACAGGGGTGATACATACACAAAGAGGGAGAGATTCTTGACATTTTTTCTTTATCATTTCACAGTTAAAAATACAATTTTTTATCATCAATATACAAAAATATCAAGTTTGCAATAATATTCTAAACATTGAAAAATGACATCTGAACACAGGAATCGAGCCCTAGACTTTTGGCTTATTATACCAATGCTCTTGCCAGTGAACTAACCAGGAGTCATCCAGTTCTAAGGTTCATTCTCCCCTCATATTTTAAGAGAGAGTTTTCGAGGGACGTGCTCCCGAGTCGAAGGTGGCTTCATTATCTGGTAGCTCGTGATCATTTGATCGCTCAATTGTAGCCGACGATTTCCCACATGCCCATCAAAGATTCTGACTTAAAATTTGAGTGAAGAATGACCATGAGAAAACAAAACCTGGATATTTTAGTGGTAAGAGTATTAGTGTACTAAGCCAAAGGTCCTGGATTTGATTCCTGTGACCAGGTGTCATTTTTCAAGTCAAAGAAAATTATATTTGAATAGTTAGTTTCCTTCTATTAGGCCCAGATGTTTAAGATCATTACAAACAAGCTAAAAAGACAATTGTGTCTAAATTGCAGTAATAAGTTTGACCAAAATAAAAGTGAGATATGTTTGTTTTAGACTCTATAGACGATTGTGTTTGCACAAGAAAAAAAAAAATTATATATATATACATTCTTTGGGATATAACATAGTTTGAGGTGTGCCATGTGTTAGAGAGTTTAAACGTTTTTCCTACCATGTTATAGAAAATGGCTGACTGCTATCCTGAGAGTTTGTTTTTTCCTTTTTGTAAAATATGTATTATAAATAGGGATATTTTGTTTGGGAAAAAAGGGGAGTAGTGCATGATGAGGATAAGATTATTTTATTTGTATCTATGTAATATGATAAATTTTTGATTCTTTTTTTTTCATTCATACACATAAGAACAAAAGCAAATTTCCAATGATAACAAAATTATTATTATTGTAAAATTATTTTAAGTCTACCCTTATTTTTTTTAGTAAAAAAAATCCCCTTATTCCTTCAATAACGTTCTGCCATATTGCGTAGTCCTAGAATTGTTTAACACCTCAATTTGAGTTATTTCATATATATCCATCAAGATAGGATACACTTGTTGATGTGTCCGAAAAACAATCGTAATCATGAAACTTAAGTTGTCTAACCTAACAATCCTAACTCTTGTAAGTGAACAAGTATCTGTATTATTTTGTTATTTTGATTAAAACCATTTTTACATCTTATAGGCCTAATAAACTACCTATTCAAGCGGATTCTTACACATTTTGATAAAACCTTTGAAAGCATTCTCAAATGTGTTGGGAGATATTTTAGCGAGTGATAATTTTTTGCGCACAATATTTATAATGTTTATAAAAAAAACTATTCCAACCAAGTTTAACCTATCCTTTAATGTGTGAATAAAAACAAATTTTGATCAATTATTATTTTTTAAATAGGCCTATTAAACTTATTATGAGAAGGAATCAAAGGATAAGATAGCCTAAAAGAAAAGGACTACAAAGGCCTAGGAGTGTTCGTCAAAATAAGCTGAATGTGATCTGCGAGTGTGTTCATGAATAGTAGTACAACATACATACAGATCACAAAATATAGTTTAAAAAAAATGATGATGATGCTTGAAAGGCTATGTTTAGTTTGTTTGAGATATTTTACATGTACATACGTATACCTAATCATGCCGTTCCATAATGAGGTAGGCGAAAAACTGTACTAGCTAAAAAAACTCTACTTAATCCATTCTCATTAACTTTCTCCACACTTCCTTATCCTTGCATACTCACTTTGCTTCAACAACATTCATAAACTGAATCATACAGGCTCTTTTATTCTTAAAACTCATATGTTTCTCTTTTTCATCTTCATCTACAACATTTAACCATGTCTTCCTTTTGATCCCCACACTCTAGCTTAATATATTTGTTTCATCACACGAAAGTTTAAAATAATAAAATGTTAACTATTGTGTATTAAAATACTTTGATGCCATATTGTGACATCATTTTGAATATTTGTGTTCTTAATGTTTATATTAACATTTTTTGGTGAGTTAGGCGAGTTGTCTTAAATTTTTCTCAACCATATATAATTATTTGACATTATTAATTTTGTTATCATTAAAAATGAGCTGTTGTGTGAGCCTTAAATGCTCGATATTTTGTGTGCCAACCCCAATTAAACTACAGTAAATTATGTAAGTTTTATTAACCTGTGGTGGGCGATCATTGATAAATTCAGCTTCTGGTTCCTCAAATTCTACGTGTGTCTTTTCATGAGGAGTGGTGGTTTTGCTGTCTGCATGAATATTTTTCTCACGTTCATCCCTGGGCTTTTCTTTAACCTTTTTACCGGCTTTCTTCTGCTTTTTATCTTTGGCTTTATCCTTCGTGCTGCGGCCAAGTAGCAAGTTTTCTTCTGGCATTTTTCTCTGTTCTGCTATTGCTTCATCATAAGTTTTTTCTTTCATTCCAAACATTACAAAAATCACAAATATTGCTATTGCAGACATACCAGCTACACCTACACAAATTACACCAGTTTGGATATCCATTGTGATAAAGTTGAAGCCTGGAAATAAGAAAAAAAATTACATTATATTTAAGTGTTAAAATAAAGTGCAGGGGCCTAAGATAGATTAAACAATTTTGTATAATAAGCTTGTTAATTTACCTAAAATAAAAACCTACATAGGTAATTGATTCACCAAATTATCAGCAAAAAACAGCAAATTTAGGAAAATTCCAAAGCCTTCTGTCAAAACGTTAATGAGGACGTGGCAACTTTGGTAAAGGTTAGACTACTGACATTTAGGTTTAGAGCAAACCGTGCCACAACGTCATTTTGGTACTAAACAATATTGTCCAGAAATAATAAGACAGTGAAAAGTTATTCTTTTACAACGTAATTGCTTAGATCGTTTACCTTAACAAATATCAATATTCCTCAGAAGCTTTAATACAAAATTATTTTACACAGATAACAAATACACTAAAGACTCCTCGGGTAAAAAAAACCTCGAACTTTATGAAGAGGAAAAGTAATCGAAACCACGCCTATTATGAATCAAAGCAAAGTTTTCATTGGATATATACTTTCACGCACGCCACGTATGTTTGCGGAAATCGCATTTGTGAACGTACTTTTAGGCGTTTAAGATCATAGCAACAAAATCAAAAATAAATTTGGAAATAAAATTGTTTAGCAATAGCCACTATGTGCTTTCCTATTATTTTTCGTTACAAAATTGCAACATTCTAAGAACATTCAAAATAATTACATATTAAATTGTTTTAAATTATAAAAATAATAATGTATATAATATAAGTCGTCAAATAATAGTGTAACTATTCATATCTCAATATAACATTTTGTATATTTTTTAAAATACTATTTCTGTGTGGTGTGTATTTTTAATAGTATATCTATGTATTATCATAGACTTAAATTATAATTCCAAACCATATAGGTACAGTGCGTAGATACATAATGCATTGGTAGCGATGTAAGCATGCAGTATCAAAGTAAAGACCAATGTTGACATTAAAAGCTTAGGCTCAATCTTACAATGTAATGTTATTTATTCGTTAGGGATTAACATAAGATTAAACGATATCGACCACTACTTTGGATTTTACAATGTACGGTTAGAGCTGGCGTCCTCGTTAAATTGCTTGTAAATGTTGTTTATTGTTGTTCCACAAATGTTTAAACTTTGTTATATGATACTGATCTCACTATAGCCAAATGAATCAAGCAAATAGAAGCAGCATAGGATAAAAAAATTATTGTTGTATTAAAGGATGTTCAAAATTATATACAAACACTAAGAAATACATAATTGTTTGCAATAATCCTGTTAGGTAGGCAATGAGAAGAAAAAGATAAAGTTTGTTCAAGTAGTCACCAGAGAGGAACAAGTAAATCTATCATTATTTATATTTTAATTAACCTTGAGAAAAAACGAACAACTATGTCTAGAAAGCATTTTTTTTTTTCAGATTTATCTAAACGCTCCATACACAATATCCTTTGCACTAGTACCTAAAGGCAATATTCGGGTCACCATGGCGTTTAAAATGTAAATAATATACCTTGTATGTTTGACAAAATAATTACTACTTCAATTTAAATTTTGTTAGTGTGAGGAAAAACTCTAAATTATTAACAGTTCTAGAAGCTATTTGAAGTGTTTTTTTATGGCAACATAGCCCCCTAACTGCTGAAGGCTAGGAAAAATTATAGATATTAAACACCTCCAGAAGCTATCTGAAGTGGGTTTTTTTTATGGTAACATAACCCTCTAACTGCTGGAGGATAGGACACATTCTAAATATTAAACACCACTAAAGTGTTTCTTATGGTAACATAACACCATAACTGTTGGAGGCTAGGACAAATTCTAAATATTAAACACCTCTAGAAGCTCTAAGGTGTTTTTATAGTAACATAAACCCCTAACTGCTGAAGGCAAGGAAAAATTATAAATATTAAACACCTCTAGAAGTTATCTGGTGTGTTTTTTATGGTAACATAGCTCCCTAACTGCTGGAGGCTCTCTCAAAAGTGATTTTATAGTAACATAACCCCCTAACTGCTGAAGGCAAGGAAAAATTATAAATATATTAAACACCTCTAGAAGGTATCTGAATTGTTTTTTATGACATCATAACCTCTTAACTGCCGAAGGCTAGAAAAAATTATAAATATTAAACACCTCTAGAAGCTATCTGAAATGTTTTTATGGCACCAGAACTGCCTAAGGCTAAAATATATTATAAATATTAAACACATCTAGAAGATCTCTGAAGTGCTTTTTATGATAACACAACACCCAAATTTGTACTTGTACCTTAATTTTGATATTGTTTGAACCATAAATACAGCCATATATATTTTGTTCATGAAATTTCGAAGGGAGAGGGGTTGAACCCCCGAACCCCCTGACTACGGTCTTGATTGATAATTTGTAAATTATAGCTTAGTATGGGTCAAATTGTAACATTATAAGGTCTTATACCTGCACACGTCTGCCTTACAGCCTTAGAGGTTATGCAAGATGAGTATCATCACATACGTGGCCCAATTTAAGTAAAAATAATCCATTTGTAATATCTAAAAACAACCCCTCCATCTCTACTATCACTTCCGACCAGTCTACTCTTAAAACAATTGACCTAGTGAGGGTTGTTTGAATCTATAAATAAAGGGGGAGGATAAGTTTGGGGTACGTATGTTTTATTACTCCAAAATCATATTAAAGCTGTGATAGTTGGTGCACCTTGACTAAAGGCCCATTTTATGTTAGGTGGAGACACTCATCCTTATTTCTCTTCAGAACGTCTGTGTGGGGCTAAAGTGGCCTGATAACTCTAAGGGTGAGGTAGATGTATGTGGTGGGGGTGGCGACTATCTTACACTGACATAATAATTAATAGTATACCAATTCTGAATAATAGTGGTAATAATGCTAACAATAATACTGCCTGCTTGGTTTTCTGTTTGACAAAATCTATTATTTATCATAAATACCATAAAAAAACACACACAATGAAATATACTTCATATATATCAAAATAAACAAATGATAATTTAAAGATATCTCCAAATTGTAAGTCCCCACCCTTAATCTAGTTTACTTAAAGTCCCATTAGCTTACTGAATAAATCGCTGCCCAGCTGTGAAAACAAGAAATGCATGCGCCTCTACGTTCCGGAAACACAACCACAATGGTCGCCAAGTTCACTATCATTCTCAAAACAACACATGATCGAGGTACGTAGTCTTTCTGCTCTGGTGTTGATATACAGTTTGATCTTAGACACACGGCTTTACTCCAAAGTCAGAATTTTAAATGGGAAACACTATAGCTCGTACGTCCTACGCTCTGGTCTCCAAGATGTGTTATCCATCCAAGGTTGTTAAAATACAAGGTTGCCTCGGTACCTATACCTGTCAGCCTACCTCGTTGAGCCCCAGCGTGACGTAGTCTGGTGAACGTACTGCAGCTTAGTAATAAGGGTTCAGTAATAAAGTACTGGCATTTTGTTTTACATTGTTTCATGTAGATGCGATTGTGTTTAAATAAATTCAGCTTAAATCAAAAACGGATTATGTGTACTTTAATGTGATTATTATTAATGTAAATTCAGTTTAAATAAAAAACGGATTATGTGTACTTTAATGTGATTATTATTAATGTTGATAATATTGTTAATAGTTACCTTCACTTAGACTTTATTTATTGATTCTCCCTCAATCGGGTGGGATTTAAAAGAAAAAATGTTTTTGAAGTATAGTTACATATATAAATAGTTAAATATTTTGTTTTGAAAAAGTTTGTTTGATGAGTATAAACACTGTTTATTAAACACATTTAAAGGCTAAAGGCTCGTCAAATTGCCTAGGAAAGGATGTACAATTGCTTTGTATAATAATAGTCAGTAAAATAGGAGACCAATAAGGATATCATTCTTTTCTAAATGATACGGAAATTTGTAAAAAAAAAAAAACCTTTTTAGTATGGGTGGAAAGTGGGATTTGGATTCATGTTCAGTGGATTCGAAACATTTTTGACCGGATGACTATGAACGAAACCTTAAATCGGTACTTCTTAACTTGACTGAAAAATTTAATCTGAAATTGATTTCTGTGCTTTCCTTAAAATTACATCAATCACGAACAGTTAGGCGTCAAAGAAGACTTAAGAAGATTTGATAGTACAAGATACTGCTTCGCAGACAAATGCAGAGGGTTAGGGCTTAAGTGTTTGCCAGAATAGTGTACACTCTATTATAGGAAATTGAATTAAACTTTTCATAAATTATTTTATACTTAATAATAAATTGCTGCAAAAGGAAAATAAAATTCTACGTTCAACAATTATTAAGTCTAACTATTTAGCCAAAAGTAGATCGCTTAAAATTCGCAGACTCTAGAATGAAATTTAATTTTTGCGGGGAAAGAAAAAATCAGTAAAACTTATACAGTGGAATCTGAATAGATCGAACTAGAAGGGAGCAGGAAAGAATTCGAATTAAATAAGTTTCTTAAAAGGAAAAGAAAAGAAACACACTTTGGTTTGAAATCAAGCTCAAAAACTCTATTTAACATATTTGGACATAATCTGTTCACAATTCCTTTAAATAGTCAGAGATTTTAATCTGTTTTCCTGATTTAAGTCTCTCAGCCATAGTGTATGATTCTAATTGATTTATTGACTGGAAAATTGAATCACTTACATTGTTGCGACTTTTAAAAAAACGCCTGAGTTCTTGGATGTGGTCCATGGCTTCTGCTGCACTCGAGATAGGCCTTTCCTGAACTGCTAAAGAATTATACTCTTCATCAACAGATGTTCCATCCTCAGCCTGGATGCTATTGTTGAGAACTTCGGCAACAATGTACACATCAGTAACTTCACCACACACTGCCATATCTTCATACACGCTGACGAAGTCCACATCGGAGATAGCAGGATCAGGAGTAACTTCCTCCCAGTTGTCAATTGCTGGCGTAGCTTCAGTCACAGTTTCTCAATCATTTTCTTTCTTGATAAAACCCACTTTAAAAAAAAACATTCTTAGTGGTCTCAACTATCACTTGATCCCATGCTTGCTTACACATTATTGAGGCTTGAAGAACATCAAGCGAAATTTTCTGAGTAGACAAATCTCCAGCAAGAATATTTTCAACCAACAATCGTCTGTAGAAATGTTTTAGGTTTTTAACTATTCCTTGGTCTATATGTTGAATAAGTGATGTCATATATGGCGGGAAAAAAATAACCTTTATATTTTCCAAAAGGGGAACTCTGTTATGAGCAGTACAGTTGTCAATGAATAAAGGATTGTCCTATTTTGTTTACCAAACTGTTTGTCGATTTTTAAAAACTATTTTTCAAACAGATCACCTGTCATCCATGCTTTTCTATTTGAATCGTATTCCACTCGCTTCGATTTTACATTTTTGAAGCAACGTGGATTAGCCAATTTTCCAATCATTAACAACGGCAGCTTTTCAGACCAATTCATATTTTCTCCAACTAACAGTGTTGTTCGAGCTTTACTAAGCTTTCCCCCACTGCACCGTTCACTTTTAAATGCAAGGGTTTTGTCCGGAGTACACTTCTAAAAAAGGCCCATCTCATCGACGTTAAAAATGTTTTTCGGTTATATGTCCTGGATAATTTCTTTCAAGTCTTCCTTACAATTATCGGCTGAACGCACATCACCAGTACCACTTTCTCCACATACAGCTTTAAAGGAAATCACGTTAGGTTTTTTGAATCCATCTAGCCACCCTGCACTCACTTTGAAGTCTGTTTTTCCTAAGTCGGATGTGAAATGTTCATTCGGCCTTTGCTCTAAGAGGGCCGCTCACTGGGAATTTATTGTCTCGCGTTTGTTTGAACCACTTGAGTACACAGTTGTCCACATATGGGTTTTCCGATCCTCTTTATCTTTTCCTATCTTGTCCACTCTCATTTTCATTGCTCAAAATTTTTTGTTAGTTTTTCAAAAATATTGAAAGTGTGTTAGGGGGAATTCCGAAGGACTTTGCAATCTCTGATTTCTTTTTAAGTCCCTTTAACACTTCCTTTTTATCACCACTAATTTTTTGGCCAAAATTAATGATTTAGAGGACTGTGGTTTGACCAGTGACATAACGACACACACACACACACACGCACACACACACACAAACACTACTGTACAGTATGTACTAAACAAAACTAAAACTAAACAAAAACTTAACAACAAAACAAAATAAACTCGCACGTCACAAGAATATCGCTACGAGCGAATCACTAAGGACAGAGCTCGTAACCGCTCCAGAGGCTCGACCTTGACTAAACAAAGAAGTATGAGTTATCGGTGGAGGAAGAGGGGCGTGAATAAGGGTACTGACCTCATTCCAACGTCGTCTTCCTTGTTTCCAAAAATGGAACAACATGGCGCCACAACTAGAAGTAGTAAAACAATACTGCACAGTACATTACATCTTACTAAAAGTTCGAATTAACCAAAACAAAATTCGAACTATCCACGTATTTTTAATATTGTTTAATACAAAATTCGCGGGCCCGGGCGAAAAATTCGAATTAAAGACGATTTTGAATTACGGAAGTTAGAATCATTCAGGTTCCACTGTACAATCATTGTTATGAGATAAATTATTAACATTTTTACAAGTAACCAAAAATGTAAAGGAAATGCACCCCCATTTTCCAGGAGGAAAAGTGGGAAAATATATTTTTTTAAATCCTCAGTAAGCCTGAATGGGACTTGAAACCCGACGTTCCCACATTTGGAAAACCATTCTAAATGATTTATTCAGCCCACGTGCCCAAAAATCCACGTCAAGTCACATTTCAATAAAACGTTTCTAAACGAGTAGTGGCTATAGGCACCGTGCAAAGAGCAGACGATATTTGAATTCATGACAAGAGAGCGCAAGACGCCCATATTTTTAAGTTCTTGCAGGGTAAATCCAAGTGGCATCATTTTTGCCGCGATCAAATACTCGTAAATCCTAAAACATACATCACAGTTTCTCGTAAACTACCGTACTTGGACAATCACGGTAGTTTTTTTTTTTTCAGAATTCGTTATAAAAACCTTAAAGTCATGAGGATATTATTAAAATTCCAATATTCCAATTGGGTTGCTTTAAAAAAATTGTTTTCTAATGAAAGAACTATAATGAGGTTTTTATTAAAAACGTATTTTCACTCTGTGTAAAAGATTTTCCTAATTGAAATAATTGGATAATATAAGTGTATGAAATGAATTTTATTTTGATACTAGCAATCTCCCACGGCATTGCCCGTGACCCACTGTGATATAAGAATTATATAAGCCCCCCCCCCTTCCATGGTCCTCGATTTGCCAATAGAATTTAATGATCAGATTAACAATATTTTCTTCAAATATTTGTTAAAAAATAGCCTGATTAGAAAGCTAGTTAAAAATTTAAAAATCCGGCTTTGAGGTGCATTCGGACTCCCTTCCCTATGTTAAAAATTTCAGATCTCTGCGTGCCGTCGATTCGGCTTGGCATCACACACAAACAAACTTACACAGAGACAAACACTTTCTTTTATTATTATAGATAAAACTCATTCCCCTAGCACCAATACTTTTCACAGTTAGATGTAATTAGTGATGAGCTATTCACGCGCACCAGATTTTAGATAAACTGAAGATTGTCAGAAAGACCGGTCCATCATTCGGTTTCCACATTTATTTTTTCCTGATCTACTATTACTAGCGTTATTATTATTAGATTTACAATAATAATAATGATTAATATAATAATAAATAATTTAAATCATTTTTGGCTTTGCACTATATTTATAATATATTTTACCTTTTTTTTTATAAATTAGTGAATAGATAAATCTTAGTTTTATAATTGTTGTCCACTTTGTCCGACAACAATTCAGCTCTGTCATTGATACGTTTAGCTTCTGTTTTATGGGTCCCAGGTTCGATTCCCGAATGATATATATTAATCTTTGGTGAATTGTCAACCTAGCAGCTCGATGTTGAGAATTTCATGGTACTGCATTAATTTTTTTTTAGGTCGTGCGCTGATATAATAAGTGTGTTTAGAAAGGCCACATTAAATTTCCTCAATAAAAAAGAACTAAAAAAGTTGAAAGGGATGTAGTGCGTTATATTAGAGAAACTAACTCTTATTATTAAATCATTATTATAAGCTCAATCGTCAATCAGTGATCGAACGGAATAACGGACCGGTCTATCTGACAATCTTTGGTTTATCGGAAACCTGGAGCGCGTGAAGAGCTGAAAATTGGAGTGAGCACATGGTGGAATCGGTACTGAATCCGCTTACGTTCCTGGCTGCTCAATGAAAATATCTTCGGGGTCAAAGAAGAAGAAGCTTTTTTTAAAAAAATTATAGAGCTGGCAACACTGGCTAAATCTGCAATGCAATTTGCTATTCCAATTAAAGATATAATGGATTTAATTTAAAATTTGTTATTTTCAAAACAATACTTACACCGTTAAATCGCTTCCACCAATAGATTTTTAAAAATATGGTCAAATTCAAGACACTGTGAATTTTGTTTGTTGAAACGTACTTTCTAATATTAACGCGATGTCTTTATTTAATTTGTGAACTCAAAAAATAGTATTGTTGATACAAATTATTATGGCTGTAACTTGTGCTGCAGCTTCTTGTAAAGCCGATTGCACGAAGGAAGAATATGCTGGATTGGCATTTTTTCCATTTCCAATTGATGAAACTATGTAAATTAATTTATGTTGCTATTTGTATACACACAATTGAGGTTATGTTTTTGACAGTTCTTATTTATTTTTTTACTTATAGTTAACATAACTTATTGTTTCAGTTGTAAATCATGGATTGAACGATGTGCAAGGTACGATCTACTCAACAAATCAATTTCTGATCTAAATTTGTCAGAAAGGTTGTGTCAACTTCATTTTGAGGACCACTGTTATGACAATACTGAAATGGGATTAGTTCTAAAGCAGAGTGCGAGGCCGTCTTTATTTGACCACGACATGGCTCAGTTTAGTTCCCAAATAGATGAAGAAAGAGGAATAAGGTTGGTAAAGCTTTGCTACATAGTATTTAAGTCAAATTAATGATGTTTTGACTAATGCCGGGATCACGATCAACTTAAACTTAACTTAACGTAACTTAACGTAACTTAACGTAAAGAACCTCCTTGTGTGTTTAAATGGAAGCGATCACGATGCACTTAACTTAACGTTGACTTGCAGTTAACTTAACGTAAGAGATGTCCTGGGAGGTCTTTTACTTTACTTTACGTTACTTGAAGGGTATCACGTGATCTAGCCAGCCAATCATTATGCGAGTGACGTCATCAGGGATATTTAGTAACTCATTTGTTGGTATTATGACTAATGTTTACTCTTTAGCGTAAGTTCTAGTGATCAGACATTGAAACAAATTAATTAAACTAAAATAGGAAAGCTAAATTTATCCAAAAAAAATTGTAATAGATATTTATTATATCGGTTGAAAACTATAAACATTCACAGATCATCACTGTAAAACTAGTACAAATCACAGATCATACTCGAGAATGAAGATGTTTGGCTCGAATTGTTACGTTAAGTTACGTGAATCGTGATCACACATACGTTAAGTTAACTTTAAGTTAACGTTACGTTAAGTTACGTTAAGTTAACGCTAAGTTGATCGTGATCCCGGCATTAGGCTAGCCTAATTATTTTGTTTTGTTTATTACAATGAAATTAATTTTAAGAATTGTTCAAGTTAGTATACCTGTAGGCATTTTTGTGTTGTTTACTGGTGTTAATAGTAGGCTAAGCCAATATTAATGCAATCATAATGTATAGAAATTTGGTTCATTCAGGTGGGTACTTCATCACAAAAAATATCATTCTTCTAATTGCTGTTTTTCTATCAGTGTACACCCACAGGTTGCAACGGTTCACTATGGATCATTGGAAGATGGTGTCAACGTCATCACTTTCCAAGTAGAGATGGATAAAGGAGGCGAGACAGAAAGGTAAAAGCACTGTTAGAAGTTTGGAAATCACTAGCCAACCCATCACTGTATGATAGACTGGTTCTCTCTTTACATACAAATTCTGAATCAGAAATTCAAATCATAGAAAATATAGGCCTAGTAAGCATTAGAGGTTAACTTTTCCACAATGGCATGATTTTTTTCCTTCAATTATTATTTTGTTTACATCGCTTCTTATGTTCACGTAGAAAATATAGATTTTAACTAGGTCTAAACATTAACATCTTATGGTATAATGTGAAACCACATTCTACTAAGTGGTAAATTATTGGTCTGGACACTAGTCGGAAATTCATTTTGTTTGCGGCTTTTTCTTAGTCATAAATATTTAAATTCATGAATATTTTGTAACTAGATCCCTATGTTTGTGTTAACACTATGCTAAAAAAACAAGAAAAAAAACAACAGTTTGGAGCAATTTTGGCTTATTCAGTTACTTCATTATATGAAAATGTTTAAGATATCACATTGTATGTGTTGATTATGTTCGGGTCTACATATTATGACTGCTGAGAGGGATTTTCAGTAATGAACAGCATCCAAACAAACCTCCGCAACAAGTTTAACCAAGATCACTTGCAGGATTCACTACAAATTGCCAGCACAACTCCTGACTTTCGCAAAATTGTGAAAAATAAGAATTTATGTCATCTTTATTGATAGATTTAAATGTGTATTTACTTTAGATCAATTATTACTTTATTAATACTTAAGAATAAATAATTTTTTCAGGGCCATACACACAGGCAGATTTGGGGGTTCAAAACCCCTCCCATTGAAAAATAAATTTACACTAGATAAAATACACTAGATAAAACAATCCCCAATGAAACGTAGGTCGGAGGACTGGGCGGTGACGATAAATTTTCTTAGAGTGGCAACCATTACCTCTTTGGCCAATGGCAGCAATGTAAAGGGTGAACTGTGTTCTTCTTTTCATCAATTGTAAAAGCCATATTTTGTTCGTCCCTTATATATGTTTTTATCCACCTTTCCTTTACCTTCTTCCAAATATAAAACATATTAGGCTATTGTATAGTTAACCAGTTAATTATACTTGATCATAAAAAATATATTATTGACCACTTTTCCCCTTTTTACAAAAACTCCATGTATGGCCCTGATATTTGTGAATGAGTCTGCTTTTTAAAAATGTGGTAGCTTTATTCGTTCAAGTAGGTACTTTAGGCAGACAGCTCCTTCTGGCCTGTGGGTCGCCAATTACCGACCGCTGGTCTAAGATTAAACTGTTATGTTTTTCCTGTAGCTTTTAGACACAACGGTAAGATAAATGCTGTCTTGTTTGGTTTATTGTAATTAGGAACATTTCAAAATATCTGCCATTGAATTGAGAAGTCTTACTATAAAAAAACAAGTAGGCAAAGTTATATACTGAAGTGATGAGTTATTTATAATCTAAAACACTCCCCTGATATCTATTCTGAATAAAATATATGGAAACAAAAGAATTTCAAAATTTCCATAGTTTTTAATCAGGAAACTATCCTTAATTTTAGAGATATGAATCTGAACAAAATGTATCAAACCATTTCGGATGTTGCCCCAGAGTATATGAAAATCTTCCAGGAAATTTTGAATCTGAAAATTTTCCGTAGTGGTGGCTTGCAGGGAATAATAGTGGGGTGGTTGGGGGTGGGGAGGGGTGGCAAATGTTGTCAGCAAATACTTGGGGCCAAACTCAAAATTATTTTAATTAACTTATTGATGATAAAAACATTGAAGTATGAACATAACAGGTCTTCAAAGGCTCACATTCATTCGTTTCTTTACTACTAATACCACTGTTAGAAACTACAAAATCCAATTTAATATTTGAAAAAAAAAAAAGTTTAATGTGGATTTTCGAATAATCTTCAGGATTTGAGGTTCCAAAGGACTGATTCATAATCTAAATAGGTTGCTATTTAATAAATATATATATATATGTTGTAATTTAAATTATTTTATTTTGGTTTCTTTCAGTAGAATTCCAGTTATTAAGAGTGACATTCGTACTCTGGGAAATAATGTTTACTTGGAACCTGGACTACTCATTCGTAAAGATCAAGTGTAAGTAAGCATATATCAATCTACAAACATCATTTCATCTTTGAGATTTCCCAAAGGCTTATTAGACAAGCCATGAGTGATTCAAAATTCATTATAATCGGGATGTCTCGGTCATAGTTTCTCTCAAATATCATATAGCAATAGTTTTGAAAATATGAAATAGTTATGGTGCCAAATTGTGCTTAAAAGAGCTCATTTCATGGCTGAACAATCGATACACTATATACACAAATAGGCCCTATGCTTGAACCAGAAATCGCATCTAGTTGCGTTTTTCTGGATTTTTCCCTTGTCAAACAACAAAATTGGCACCAGTAAAATGGTTTTTATTTTTAGTTTAATGTTAAAATTGTTTCACTGGTCTCAATTCCAGTGTCTTCTCATTAAGACTACAGAATATATCACTGCAATGTAATGCCTGGGTTGAGCTATATTACTTATCAAAACTACGCGCTATCATTGAGATAAGATGGCCACTTTGAGGCTAAGTATGGACAGACGATTGCTATAAAAACAAAATATATAAAATTGAGGGTTTTGCACAGCTATTGGCATATTTGAGTAAAGATACTTTAGCTATGTCTTTGTTTCAGGATGCACTTGGACAGGCAAGTGGTAAACTGTTTCAAAACCATGCACGGGAGTGGCGAGATGATGGAACCATACAATATTGTGGTGGAGGAGGTCCAGACAATGCAGGTGTTGAATGAATGGGCCGCCGAGGTGGAGCAACCTGCAACCAGAAAAACGGTTCACATGATTGATTTGCCAGTGTGCACAACTGAGGATCATGATGATGGCGGTAATCTCCCTAGGATTGATGGCGTCGGTACGGTGGTGCGGCCTGCTGACATGTCGATGCATGTGATGGAGTTCCCAGTGTGCAGGATGGACCTAATGTGTCGGGTGTGTGCGGAGGAGTGTCACAACTTAGTGCCTGTGTTTGGAGAGCAAGGGGTTGCTATGGACCTTCCCAAGAAAATAACTTGGTACCTCCCCATACAGGTAACCGACTCTTTCAGGGTTGAAACAATCACAAACCAAAGTTTCACTTCTCCCAGAGGAATGAGGTTTACATGCCTTGATACTTGATAGTGTGCTTGACTATGGTTTTGGGTTCACTTTTGATCAGAAACATTGGCCTTCTTTCCAGTACAATAAATACTATAGTTAGAATTATTTCTCTAAACTTAGCTTTCTCGTTCCTTTACCCCATAAGGTAGGCCTTGTGCTATAACAATTTGTTAAGTAAACATCAAACTTCAAATCTTTTAGTGCATCTAGCCAGGCTATCCACATATTCACACCAATGAGTTAAAGATGAGAAGACCACGGGGTTCTATGATAAATATATTTGCATTTGCATGTAGGAAGAATAGACACCCATTTAGGAAAAACCATCACCAATACATCCAGCCAGGATTTGAACCTCAACCTCATTTCTTGTAAACCATACTAGTCTTTGCCCACATATGTGAGTAAAACTGCAATTCTTTTTGCTGGTTGAACTATATGTGGTCATACCTATCCCTGAAGTAATTTGTGCATTGAGGTTAAACAAGAGGACCAGCTGCCCCTAAAGCTGTGCTCGCTGTGCATCGCCAAATTGAATTCCTGCCACGAGTTGGTCAACATGTGTGTTGCTGCCGACGCCAAACTGAGGCGCTTGTTTTGTGCAGAGCCAAGCATCTTACGCAAGGTAAAATAATCTTACTTTATTGCACATGTCTCTGTGATCAGTGGCCAAGAAAACAGCATCAAGAGCTCTGTGAGACCAACTAACTAGCCTACATGGCCCAATTCAGCGAGCTAACACCTGCCTATAAAACTATAAATTAATTAAAAATTCAATTTTGCTATTGATAGAAGTCATACCCATTTTTTAGATTTTAAATAAAATTCTCACTGGTTTATAACTTTAATTTTTGTCCCCAAAAACTTTGGTATTGTAGAGGCTTATTTATAAAAAGTGCTACTTTTTCAGGCATATTAGGCAAGTTTCTTTTGACCAATTTAAAATATAAAACAAAACATTATATTATATTATTATTTAATTCAAAAGTAATACTGTGCAACTTGGGGTGGGCTATTTCCCAAATTTAAGTCTGTCCCAACGACATAACATTATTTTTTTTATTAGGGATCTGCAAATTTCGAGCCGAGTTGTAAATAAATAATTGGAATCTGAGCTTGACAGATTTGGGCAATTTCAAGCTTATTGCATAAGGCCATTTCTTTGCCTTGTATTGTGTGTCTGGTGAAATGACTCATTGTTTACTTTTGTCTCTACTTGTTTGAATAAGGTTTATGAAATGTCTAGTTTGGGGAGGGGAGAGGAGGCTAAAGAAGATGCAAGAAAGAATCCAATAAAGGGAATATTGTGCAGAGATATAGCCTCTGGAATATCAAGGTTAGCAAATGAGCAACCTGGTTGTTGAAGGGGTACGCTAGAATGTGTAGATAAAGAAGGTATAAAAAGGCATTTCCCTGTAGGGTTATTAAAACCAGGGTTGTTATAATTTTACCCAGCCCAAAAAAAAAA
>CABFWB010002837.1:0-66353 GCA_902151455.1 Timema bartmani
CAAACTATGGGAAACATTTTAGTAACTTAATTTTAAACGTACCTTTTCATAAACTGATAAATACAGGACGCTGTGATTATTTATTATCGCCGTTCACTTCCGTCTATGTTGCTATGATGCAGTTGAACGTTCTTCAATAAGGTGGTAGTACATACTTGACAAGGGGAGAGTTTCAGACGGGTATGCTCATATATCACACCTGCTCATATTAGCCTGACCTCCCCTATTTGTATTTTATTAAATACTCTTTTTTTTTTAATGAAAGTTGGGCTGCGCCCGTCTGGTCTATCCACAAATTTACAATAACAGGATGAGGATGAAGATGATAAAATAAAGAATAAATATCCCTAGATTTTCACGTAGGGAGAGTGGAAAGATGTAGTATATAAGGAGAAAGCATAAATACACCGGACTGAGATTCGAAAACTGTAAGTCTTGAAACAATCTTTCCTCCGTATGTTCAAGTTCGATAAGTTTGGGAAGTCAATAAAGGAAGGGAATACAGTAGAGCTTGGATAATTCGAACGTATAGGCCTATATAGTTAGAGTTCATGTCTAATCCAAACTTTTTCCTTGGTTCCTTAAAACTTCTATTAAAACAATGTTTAGAAAAAATCACATGTAATTCTAACTCATTTTGTTTAGTTCGAAGTAAAATTGCCTCGAAGATGAAAAACAGCCTGAAATCTCACGTTGGAAACACGTGTACTACTCGAGTGTTGCTGCGCGGGGCACTCAAATTTTGTGTTTTGTGTTTCTTATGATGATTTTGTTAACTTGGACGAGAACTTAGCAGTTTGCGGTGAACTGACAGATGCAGAAATTTTGGCAGAGGTTACAAACAGTATAAATGACAGTGCATCTTTAGATGAAGAAGGGGAACAGATGGAACCAAGGCCGTAGCAAGCCAATAATTTCAGGGGGGGTTTGGTGGGCACATCCCCCAATTGCTGGAAGCTAGAAAAAATTCTAAATGATAAATAGTTCTAGAAGCTCTCTGAAGTGGTTTTATTCATGGTAAAATAACTCACTAACTGCCGAAAACTGCTAGGAAAATTTCTAAATATTAAACACTTTTTGAAGCTCTGTGAAGTTTTTTTATGGTAAAATAACCCTCAAAATGCCGAAGGCTAGGAAAATTTCGAAATATTAACCTCTAGAAGCTCTCTGAAGTGCTTTTTATGGCAACACAGCCCCCTAATTTGTATCTGTATCTTAATTTTGTTTGAACCATAAATAAAGCCATATATATTCTGTTCATAAAATTTCACGGGGGGTTTGAACCCCCAAAACCCCTCCCTGGCTACGGCCTTGGACGGAACTCTCAGAGAAGCCAGTCAATCCCAACATCTACACAGGCCATGGACCACATCGAAGAGTTGAGAGGGTTTGTTGATGGACTACATAATGTAAGACCTTCTATTTCCCAGGCGCTCAAACTAGAAGAGCCTACTCCAACTCAGAGTATTAACTACAAAAAATTTAGTTTTTTTAAACTGTAAATACAGTATTCTGTATTGTACATATTGCTATGGAAAAGCTAAGAATAAAATGATACACTACTGTATTTTACTTTACGTTTAAAGTTATTTTTCTAGCCCAAATAAAAACTTACCTAATTCGAATTTTTGGATAGTTCGAATTTTTCTAGTGGTCCCCTCAGCTTCGAATTAGCCAGGTTCGATTGTTTTCCAAATGATTCTATTGTTTGCGTTCCAACCTTCTTTTTAAGGCCCGGTCGGGTGTATTGAGGGTTGTTTTTTCTAAATATTTTTCGACGATCACAAATGCTACATTTAAATAACATATTGAGCATTTTTTAAAAGTAATATCAAATAACACGATTGACACATAAATACAAACATACAAGACACTATAGATGCTACTACCCGCTTCGATGGCCACATGGTCTGAGGCGCTACTCTTGCCATAGACTAGACTGCCGAAGATGGGGAGATCGGGGTTCGATCTCGGTTGGGTGCATTGAGTGTGGCTTATCCTAAATTGTTTTAACATTCCCTCCACGCACATGCGGATGCACTTCTAATTTAAACCTTTTTAGTCCCTAACACATTAATGTAATTAGTAGATAGGCGTATAACCCAAACGGGTAGTAAGACGCGGTGTTAAAAAAAATAGCTGCTAGTCGTTAATTCTGTGCATAGCTAAATTAGCTATATAGATGTTATAAAAATCCGACACCTTAGTTCGGTTGGTAGCGTGTCTGTTTACTGAGCTAAGGGTATCGGGTTCGATTACTGGCATAGCCGAAATATTTATAATTGGTGAAATGTGTGTTTACCCTTTCACACTGATGAATAAGAGGAAGGCTACTGGATGTTGTGTATGTCCTAGTCTTAAGTTAAATTATAAGGCATGTGAAGCTAAGACAGGCCTAGCCAGCCGGTAGTTGAGCATATATGGCTTGAATAAAAAACTGACTCAGATAACAGTAATGGACGTAAAGTAAAAAGATTTTATAAAATTATACATTTAAACGTTTCGAAAAATTGAGTGAGTGTTTGTAGTTTAACATGTAACGTATAAAAGAGCTAGCCTGATATATTATTTGTTTGTTCGCCACAATTAGTGTGATATTTTATATAGTTATTGAATTGGTTTCAAGTTTGTTATTCAATATTATAATAATTAAAAAGAGATAATGTCTTATTTAAAAAAATGAAAGTTCTGGTTTTTTTATAGTTTTTATTTTTAGTAGATAAACAGTTCTTTGATAGATATCTCACACGTTGTAGATTTTAATAAGAGCACGACTATTGCATTATATGCATGATGATTCCCAGCACGGGAAATTTAGAATATAGATTAATATGTCATAGACTCAACCTACATGGCTCCTCGTCAGGAAGGCAAGTGAAGTGATTCGTAACTTGAAGAGGTATATCTAGCGACATTTCCTTCTCGAAACTTCCCAAAAGAAAAAGGGTGTGGTCATCCAGGTGCGTTTCTGTTTACAAAACTGGGTTGGCTTTTCAAACAGAGACGTAGAAAGATGTCGCCATACCTTGCAACTTAACAACTTAACACAAATAAAACTTACTACCCGCTCTCATTTATAATATCGTAATTTTGAATACAAATGTGAATAATAAATTACTGAGATATGTAATTCCATATCATTACAAACAATACTTAGTCTATTAATTCAACGTCCCGCAAATGGTGTGTAACGGAACACTTCTGTAACACGCCGGTGAATTGTTTAACAAAACTTTTCCCAGTATCCAAAAAATACTATTTGTTACAAAATGTTTTATTAATTTGGTTTGCAATAGGAATTATAAAATACTTTTTAGTTGGTTCATCAAGCATGAAGTTTACTGAAAGCTGTATATAAAGGTCTAGGGCTATGAGTGTAATTTATAAGAAGTGCAGCCACATTAACATTAAGAGCGCATAGAAAAATCACGTGTGAGGTTGAAAGATATTTATAAGAAGCATTAATTTTACCTTTTAGAGACAGGAAAGATGGATATAAACATACAAAAGGAGACAAATACAATATGTATTTTACACTGGAAATAATAACACAGTTCACACTTCACATCTGAATAGTTGTGTCTGTTATTTTTGGGCGGAGGAGTGGGAGCTCAATGCTATAACCTCTGCTGGGTGTGTTAGACATTCTAAAAGACTAATTATTATCAGGTATTATTTTTACCTCGTCACTAAAGATAATGCTTTGTAAAGAAAATGTCCCCTTTTTTCCGTGCTCTTTATCTTACTACCCACCCGGGCTGTACGCATATATATATATATCATTTAGGGGCCAAGATGTAAACTGTAGAGTTTTAGGGGAAGTAACCTCACATTTACGTGGAAGTATAACGGAAAATGAGCTAGAAAAATACCCTCATTACACCTATTTAGTTTGATGTCTAATATATTGCCGATGATTGTCATCTACCCGTTTATAAGTTGCAAGGGCACAAATAGCCGTAAGGATGTTGTAGGTAAAGTAAAGTTACAGGAGCATCGGTTAAATTTCCTTTGGGCACTGTTACTCGAAACAACATTGTTTTAAAAGGTTTGGATATGGAGTTTATGGTAGGCTCCAAAACAAAGAAGTCACTTTGTGTACAATTATGTAACTTAAAAAAAACGCAACCATACAAATAAAATGGACAGGTACCCGATAAAATAGGGCTACATCCCTAGAAAAAAGAGGGTACTTATCCTAATAAAAGGTGTACATAGCTTACCACAAGGTTTTCATAGTCTAATCTGCTGGATATCGCAAGTTTATAACATAACTAGCAGTAAAATCGGATTCTCTACCCATTTTCGAAAACAATATCTTTTCTAACTAAAGTAGTCAAGCTTCAAACAACAGAATTGTCTTTTCACTATTGGGTTATGGCTTCTGTCCACAGATGCTGGAGATCAGTATCTTACTGACAACTAAAGGGTCACCGCTAGAGGGCCCTGATTGAGAATAGAATCCCAGGCTCTTAGCAAACATAGCTGACGAATACTTTTGCTAGAGGAGTCAGATTTTTTCAATCTGTTGAAAATTCCCTGTCAAAATGTATCTGAAAGGTCTGGCCCTGATGACGTCAGAAATCGTGTTCCATCATGTCCAAAACTCTCCACCAACCTGAAACCGGTAGAGCAATTATACTTTTGGAGTTCACAGGATTACTCAATCACAGGCTGGATTGCACCATTCTGATGACGTCACCTAGGGTCAATGACCTCTGTTGAGATGACGCCACCTGGTCAATAACCCCAAGAAGTCAGGGAAAAACTCCATTGCGTTTCACAATAGCCATCAGCGTTTAAACATTCTGATGACGTCATCACTCCAAAAATAGATTTAAGGTGACGTCAATAAATGTATTCGCAATCAGGGACCCTCTAGAAACAATACAACAATATGTTACACCAATATTTGTCAGTACGATATCTACCTTAGGTAGGAGTGGACAAGGTCCATAGTTCGACAAACTGGTGCTAGACGACACATGAAGATGATGCAAACTACGGTCAGGATTGCGACACACCAAGCGTCAATGTTGTGGCATATATCACAACATAGATTATAAAGTCATCATGTTTGCGACATTCTGGAAAAACAAAAACAAAAGAGGTAGGGTGGGGGCGGTAAGAGTGGTTGGGGGGAGGTAGGTATATCTAACGGTGCAAGTTCTACTAAATTATATCGCCTGATTGGAAGATGGGGAATGACGTCACGGGGGAAAACCTGCTCTTGCTTCAACACTCTCAAAGGCAAAAGGAAATGACGTCACCGTTCAAGTCGGACGTGTCTCATTCCGTCAAAAACTCCTCGCCAAACTGGTATCACCAGGGTCATAAACCCTTATATCGCCTGATTGGAGGTTGCAGAAACGGGAGGAAGGGTAATTAGGTTGTTTCAATTTCAGGCTGTAGACTGTAGAGTATGTGTTTTTACTTGTGATCATGACAATTCTTGACTTTGAGATTGACATGGATCTTGACGACCCCACGATCTCAAATATTACTAAACTTTTCTTCTTAAAGGCTAGCAATTAAATTAGAGTCTGCAGGAGACCAGGCGGTCTAGGGGTAAGATGTCAGACTTATGTTCTGGGTTCAAATCCCGGTCCCGGCACAGATTAATTTGACAACCATGGCCTTAATTCACCTCTGGCAAAGTGTGAGCTTTCACGATTTGTGAATGTGTGGATTGCCAGACCCCCACCGTGGTTCGGAACCCACGTTAAATTGTAGGTTCCCTCTGTTTTTCACCCTCATCATTCTCATGTATCGTCCTACCATCTGGGAGCAATGCAATTCACCATAATGGTGTCCCCGGCCCAGAAATGAATTCCTCCATACGCCAGGAGAACAGCGGTAAGAGAAGGTCGAATGGTCCCACCACTCAAACCAGAGTTGTCATATTTCCAGGCGTTTTTCAAACGAAAGTATAGTTAATTATAAATTATTTATCTTAATTATTAACTTAAAGCTTTTGCGACACTAATAAACATTTATAAAAACTTTCAAGCATGGTTGAAAAATATTTAGTAACAAGATATTCTTGGATTGTTGGAAAACAAAAAATTGTTGACGTGTTGTTGAAATATTTCTTGGTGCTGTCCAAACAACAATACTATATCATTAGTTAAAAAGTAATTATATAGTTTACTAGCTTAAAGTTTGTATCACACCAATAAAATATTCGTTATAAAGACGCGTACTGGACACAAAGCAAGGTCGGAGTGGATTTGGAATCTTAAGTGAATAACAAACAAAATATCAGTGAAATGTTTGATATTATAAAGCTTGGAACAATGTGTTGTTTTATTTGCTTCAAATTAGATAACCTACTAGCCCAATTTCAGATTACTAATGTTCTCTAATAAAAAGGATACACCAACCAATATTGCACACGATTGTCATACGACGGCTCTATTTGTCCATACAAGTGTGTGGCCCATACAGTATATCAAAAGCGCTCTATGATACCAACTGTACAGAATTGAAGTGTTTATCGACTCCATCAATCAATGTCAAGAGGCTGATTTTAGGGGAAACTATACGCTTGAGGGAAACATTAAGCAAATATATTTTTTTTAAATAGCTTTTTTAGAAGTGTTAAATGCTTAGTAGGTAGTCAGGGTCGTATCTAGAAATATATATTTTTGTGGAAGGCGGAGATAAAATGCGGGAGCTCGTGAGAAGGTTCCCTTAAAGGAGATAGCCAGGACTTTTTTTTAAACATTAATTACCATAAAAACAATATTTTCAAAGCATATTTGGGATTGCAGGTTTCATGAATTTTATTGTGGCTCTAATTCTATGTAGGCTAGGCAATGACGAAGAGTTCAAAAAACCTTGATATATTACATACTTAAATAATATAAATATTATTTATTCTTATATATATATATGTGTGTGTATATTAGTAATTATTTGGTGTTAAAGTTGCGTAAAGCAAATCTTTCTCATACTCGAATGTAATGTTGTCAGCATCCGAGGCCCTTACATTGACAGTAAGAATAAAACACTCCTTCACGGTTTTAGGTGTTTACGTGTTTTAGAGTTTGACATAATTGTAACACATTATAACTTTATCACTATTATTATAGACTACTTATAGTAAGCCACTAATCTGTCTGTACGGGTTGTAAGACACGGTGCTATAATAATAATAATAATAATAATATTATAACGGAATTAATTCACTGGGGTACACAACTTTAGGTGCCTAAGATGTTAGACCCTTTTTGGGGTATTTTGAGGTCGCAATATGTTGATACTGTCATTTGTATATTTTATGACAGGTCCTAGCTAGGGTCATTATTCTATTATTTTAAAACTATCCCCTGTCGCAATCACTCAATAGAACACTCACTACCTTTAAAACAGGCAAGTCAAACTCGTTTGACTATAATATAGGGGCCACATCGAACACTAGAAATACCGAGAGGGCCGCATTAAAAACAATCACAATATAAGTGAAGAAAACTCATTTTAGTGTAACCCCCTTCCCATTATAAATAATAACAAGGTGGTAACAAGAAGAGATTATTTTATTTTACAACAAAATGAATAGTACCAGTACAAAGCTTAATGGAGTGAAGATAAGTTGATTGTGCTTTGTTAGGAATGAGTATTGACGCCAGCCTAGCCTCTGATATGGTCTCCTAAGTAACAACGCCCAGACAGTATTAAGTAGAACCCCAAGTATACTTATACAGAACACCAAGTTGTCAACAATGACACCCAACTTAAATTCCATCTAAACTTTAGTGACTTTAAACTAACAATAACGAGACCATACCATCCCGATCGGCCAGCGTCCAAACTCTGTTTGAGATCAACGTAGTTAAACAACAAATAGTCTATGTTTATTTTGCAAAGGCAATTATGTGGATTAACGAGATCCAATTATACAGTGAGAGAGATCAATAATAGATTATACATATATATATATATATATATATATATTTATTGGTTGAATTTACAAATTACTTAACCAGTGAGATGTTTGACAATACAGAATCAAAGTTATATATATATATATATATATATATCAACGACTATCAGTAAATAGAACAATAACTTGGTGACTCCTAGCCTTGAACCGTGTGACCATTAATATTACAATCATAAACGCATATAATATCAATACGCCCCGACTAACTCAGAAATCGGGTAAATATTAAAGATAACCAACCTAACATCAATCTAGAAAAATGGCAGCATAAATCTTGAGTCCTAAACATAATGTCGCGCAATCACATGATAAATAATAAAGCAAAACATAGTTAATGATGTCAGATAAACTGCAGCGTCTTTCCACAAATAACATGGCCGTCTTCCTTCACCTCTGATAAGACGTGTATTAATCACAACTTGTGAATGTGTGGAATGACAGGCCTCCACTGTGGTTCGGATTCCACGTTAAACTGTAGGTCCTCCATTTCATCTCACAATCACCCTACCATTACACATATAGCGTAAGGGCGTATAGCAAAACAGGTTTAAAACTCTCAAACAATCAAAAACAGAGGTTACTAAGCTCGGGTTACTAAGATCGGACCACGAGAGGCAACTAAATTTGAACATAGCTTCATACTAGATAAAATATCCCAAAGCTAAACGATTCAAATTAACGAGCCCACAGTTAATAATTTTGAATAACAGAAATAACTACGCCAAATAGAATTTTGAATAGTAAATTAAGTATAATATCCCCTAAACAAATAATTACGACAGTGAATTGAACTATTACGCCGGAAATTAATTTTGAAAAATAAGATAGATACTCTTGAATATAGAAAGGTGTTACCAACCTTGGCTGAATGAGTGACAATATGCCGTGAGGCTGTTGCCCGACTAAGAATATCCAAATTGACAGAAACGTCAATCTAGGTCATCCTAGAAAGGGCTGATTTGTTTTGTGAGTTACATGCAGCAGTCGCTAGCCCTTATCCTCATGGTATGAGGGTGAAACAGTGAATAGGTGAAACCGTTGAATAATGCTGTAAAAAAATACAATAATATAAATTAGTACCCTGTGAGTGAAATAAAGGTGATTGTGAATGATGTCGCTGTGAGTTGGTTGTTTGGAAGGATATTCTTTTCTTGGGATAAGATAGGTGGGTATAATTTGGAATGATCGATTGTGGCTGATGGCGTAACGTGAGTCCGGGAGTTGGAATGGTAGGATTAACTGTTTGGGAGTTGGTTCGGCGTGGATGGTTACATTTCCATTCCCCATCTGGGGCCGACAACGGCGCCAGGATTATCCTCTGGAGTGACAATAATAACGAAACGAGCACTTATATAGCACAGAAAGACAACACGTCATATGTCTAGAGAGAATGAGAACGAAGGAAGAGGGAGTGAGAGGGTAGAATTCGAGAGCCGTCTCTTACCTACCAGAGAGCATGATCACCTGGTGGAATAAACTAGAAGGACGGAAAGGAAGGTGGAGGGAGGGGTACGGAGAATAAAACAATAGCGGGTAGAATAGTTCGTTAAGCGACTGTAATTTGTTTTCTTGGGTGTGGCCTTCCTTCACGAGCTGGGGTGTTGGTTCATTCCTCGCTTCAGTCTATGATGTCGTGAGTGGTAGTGTGGATGTGGCGGCTCGGCGACTACAAGTCCGTATCCAAATGGGTCAAAGGATTCGGGTTATACTTCATTGTAACGGTACATGTAACGTGTTACATTAGTACCCTAGTTTTATGAAACATTATTTTTAGTTTTGGTTATATAATATATTGGGACTCACCCTTTATTTATCAAATTACACTAAACACATAATAAAATCGCCATAGAGGAGACTAACAATAAATATTTCCCCTGCTGGAATAAACAGATGACAGCACTAAAATAAAAACATATCAATAATAAAATAGGTACCAAAATTGTTAAAATTAATCTCAAGATGAGACAGGATTCATTAGATCCACTCTATGAGAGTGGTACTCAAATGCAATTTAAAATATTCGCCTGGCGTATAAAACGGAGTAAACAAATAACTCCATTCTTATTGTCACGTAACATTTAACGAAGGTCACCTTTAAAATCAAGAGCCAGGAGATTAGGGGCATAACTAAGGGGAGCATCGCAAAGCTCACACACTGGAGGTGGATCCCCTCTCAATAATAATCCATGGGGGAGTGACGTATGCGCGACCCAAAGTCCTGTTACGAAGACCTCCTCTCCTTCGCGTATAAGAGGGCCATTGCGA
This sequence comes from Timema bartmani, assembly GCA_902151455.1. Lineage (NCBI taxonomy): Eukaryota > Metazoa > Arthropoda > Insecta > Phasmatodea > Timematidae > Timema > Timema bartmani. The sequence goes on from CABFWB010002837.1 coordinate 10,211, forward strand.
CACACTGTCTCTAATAGAACGCAGCTTGTTCTGAGCAGGGGTCGAGACCCACTTCTCGTGCCAGGTAGGTAAGACCCCACGCCAAACATAAGCCTTCAGGTCTAAAAACCTGACACCCAAACTCGCCTCAGGAGGGAGATGAACCTCCTCCTTGGCAGCCTGGTCCACGAGTTAATTACCTGAAAGACCAGCGTGACCAGGAATCCAGCAGAAGGCGAGCCGGGCGTTTAGTAAACAGATTTTAAAATTTATCTCGTGTATCATCTGCACGAGGAGATTCCAGGAGTACATAGTGGACAATGTCAACAGAGCACTCATGGAATCCGTGCAGATGAGAACATAACGGTGACACTTACGATAAACAAAACACAAAGATTTAAAAATTGCGTATAATTCCGCTGTAAAAGACTAGACTTACCAGGTTAACCAAATTTAAAATCGAATCCTTCCACAATAAAAGCACATCTCATGGGGGTCCCAGATTTCGAGCCATCCGTGTAGATGCGCATTGCACTTAAAGCCCTGAAAGAGAGTGTAAAGGAGCTTGGTGAAGGTCCTCTCATATATAACGTGTGGTGTTGTCGCTTTAGGGAACTTGTCAAGATCAAAATGGCATTGAGGTAGGCGTATCTTCCAGGGAGAAACTTGACCTCGAGATGTGAGGATAGCCTTTGATAGGCTCATCCCACACGTGTCAAAGACATATAGCATCCAGATCCCTACCGGCTTTGTACTACGCCATTTGGTTTCATACAAGACACGGTTAGGGGGATGAAAAACAGGCTGGTAGGCAACATGCTCCGGCATGCAGTGTAGTTTCGACACGTAAGATGCCAGAAGATAGGACCACCGATAAGAAAGAGGGGGCTCACCGGCGTCATCACAGATTCTGACAACTGGACTGGTACGAAAAGCACCAGTAGCCAGTCTTATGCCAGTATGGTGGACACTATCCATAATCTTTAACGCCGATGGTATATTAGAACCGTACACAAAACTGCCATTGTCTTGCTTCGATTTTACCAAACTTCTATAGAGAAATGCCCATCAAGGTTTTCCTATCAGCACCCCAAGACCGACCGCTAATGACTTTAATATATTGAGGGTTTTTATACAACTCGCTTTCAGGACTTTGATATGTGGTATCCACGTTAATTTTATATGAAATAAAACATTCAGGAACCTTACGGTATCTGAGACTGGTAAAACAACGTGGTTCATTAAAATATTAGGTCCTGGATGTGTTCCACGTAATCCATGTAAATGGACGACCATCGTCTTGATGCGGAAAATCGATATCCATTACGCAATGCCCACGACCACTGATAAAAATAATTAGTGACATTAATTTGTATCTGCTGTTCATCCCTGTGGAGATTAGAAGAAATGAAATAAATTGTGTAGTCACTCGAATGGACAGGTAAGCGTACATTGTCCAGAATGTTAATTAATGCAATAGCAAACTTAGGATATTGCACTGAGAGATCCCATTTTCTTGAACAAAGTCATCGGATAATATGTTATTCAACTTTACCCCGATCTGTTCATCTAAAATATTATTTATTTTAGGAATTTAACGTGCACTTTCAAAGCTGACTTATTATATCAGCACACAAGAATGTCTATGAATGAGAGTGAAAGGGACACCAATTTTGCCGGGAAAGGTATTTTTACACATCTTCCAGGGTTCTTTTACATACCACAATTGACATGGGACCGACGGCTTTATTCCCCTTTCAAAGGAAGTTGTGATGGGGATTTTTATCACTTAAGACAAATCCATTAATCTCAGCTGGGTTTGAACCCACGAACATTGGGTCATGAAGCGAGTACTTTACTCCAAGACCACTGAAATTGAATTTATCTAAAATAAAAATAGCTATTAAAATGGGGTGGTTCCCTCGGAACCCCCAATTATAAAGTGTTTTCAACATTCCTTTTCACCAGGTGATGTCGTACGCTTTCTACAGATCAAAGGAGACAGCCAAAAGATGCTGTTAATGGAGGAAGGCATCACGAACTGCTGTCTTAGGGTGAACCAGATGATCCACCGTGGATCGGTCATGGCGGAAACCCCGATGGATATTAAATAGCAGATTGCGGGATTCTAAATATCATATAAATCGTTTATTAATTATTTATTCAAATATTTAGCATACACAACTAGTCTTGGCTATCGGACTATAGCTAGTTAGCTCTAATTTATCCTTTCCACTTTTATGAATTGGAATAATGGTTGCTTGCCTCCATAGTGATGAGAACTGATGAGATTCCCAACCACTATTGTAGAGGTCTGACAAGAATAACCTTCCGGCAGGTGACAGCCGGCTTAACATTTCATAGGGAATATTGTCAGGAGCAGAAGCTGTGCTACCTGCCTGGGACAGGGCATAGTTAAGTTCATCTAAAGAAAAGTATAATCTTCCCCCAGACTCTGACCAAATTCAATAGCATTGCACATAATGTTACGCTTATACACTGCAAATTCGTTAGAGTAGCTCGCAGTGCTGGAGATTGAGGCAAACATAGAGCCCAATACATTGACGACTTCCACATAGGAGGAAACAATTGAACCGTTAGACATGAGGGCAGGTATATTATTTATATGATTATGACTGCTACATAACCTACGAATATTATCTAAAACATTAGCTGTGCGAGTGGAAATTGTAAGGATTGAAATAAATTGTCACAAAGACTATTTTATGCTTCCACAAATTACACGAGGAGCTCAAGCACTTAGAATTTGGAACGACTTCAAATTCTACAAAGTAGGATGCTGATGGAAGAGACTTAGTGCCGTTCAACAGTCAGATATTGCTAAATAACACTCCTAATTCCACAATGGAACAGGTTGGTGGCACGGATTCGTTGAGGATGTAGGGGTGGAAGCCCTTGCCGCCGCGATGACCGTCAAAGTAAAGTGTCCTGTCCTAAAATCAGCCTCAGGAGAATAGGGTTAAACAAACACGGTAATCTCGTGAAACTTAACACAGTAAGCATGTTTAAGCAAAGCATTCATTGGGGAACCCATGCTACAGTGGGAAGATCTTGAGGTGATGAAAGCAAGATGGGAAAATGAGCGTTGCCACAGAGTTCAATGTGAACCACCCAAGGAAAGGGAACAGCAATGCCAGATCTACAAAATGTTGAGTTGATGGTAGAGGTTATACTGTTAAAGGTGAAAAACATGGCGAAAATATATTTAGGTGTTCAAAAACAAGGTGCTTAGGAAGATACTTGGTCTAAAAAGGTATGGGGATAATGGGGAGTGCAAGAGGTTACATAAATATGAGTTACATACCCTGAACTCATCACAATACAGTGTTAGGCTAATTAAGTCATATAGATTACGATGGACAGGCCATTCAGTACGGATGGGAGATTCTGCAACCTAGTTCAGAAAAACCCAATGAAAGAAGAAATTTGGAAAGACCTAGCTGCAGATGAGAGGAGAACTTTAGAATAGACCTGAAAGAGAAAGGGTGTAACGAGGCATACTGAATAGAACTAACTAATACAGGGATAGGTGGTGTACTTTCATAAGTGCGGAAACCAATTTTTAATGCCATAGAATAAGTAAGAATGTGAGGGTAAGTGAAATTCAAATAAGTGCAATTCAAAATGCCACAGTAGTCTGTCTGTCTTGTTATTTGCCGGTACCGTACTTAACTATTTTTGGATATGAACTACTTTTAAATACCAACTGTATTTACAGTTTGATGTAGTAAGACTGTCTTAAAAATAATTTTAATCAATTTGCACAGTTTTTAATAACAGTTTATGGATGATTGTATACAAATTTTAAATTGTTTTAAACGTTTGAGAAATGCATAAAATTAAAAAAATACTCAATGGATTCATAAACATTTTTTAAAATCTCACGAACAGGTACACTGACTATACAGGTGTTAACTATCCTCTTAGTTTTTTAGTCCTTGCAATTTTGTACTAGAGCGACTTTTCATGTTTATTGCTTAAGTAGTTTCAATAATGTTTACCATCATAACATTTTGTAATCAGATATTTTTAGTATTTAGTTAATTGATCTATTTTCGTGTAACTAAATATTCGTAAGTGGTGAAAACTTTATATTCTATACTTTCGCCAAAAACCAAAATGTGTGAGACCTTTTATAAAACCACCGGTAAATGTAGATAGGACCGTTCGTGTTTCATACTTTCACCATAGTGTATTAGAAAATGTATAAAACTACCAGTAAATGTTGATACATCCTATTATTAGTTACATTGACTTTTGTTTTCCTTGAATTTATAAATACAACTGTAATTTTATATAATAACCAATTCAGCATATTCATCGTAACAATATTATTCGTTTAAATATTGGGTGTAATATTTGCTTCTAACGCCCTAATCAATCTCACTATTAAAAATTTTTGATAATTTTGTAATCTTGTAGTGGCTAGACTGCTCACTATTACATTTTAAAATAAAAGAAGCGCATCAATATTAATTTTGATAATTTGTTGAGAAAAGCTTCTAAAATGAAATAACAACATGAATATAACATAGCATACTAAAAATATGGCGTAAAAGGGGGTAACCTGTATTTCTTAAAAGGTTTTATTCTAAAAAAATGGATGCACTTGGCACTATCCCATCTGGTGACAATGGAATGGAAAAACAAGGAAGGTACTGTAAAGACTTTAGAACAACATCACAAATAAAACCTGTTGATATTTTAAAATTTAAATTTAGTGTAATCGTTTGTTAATACAGATATTCAACCGTCAACTTTTATTGATTTCTGTTTATCAAACGTGTTTTAAAAACACTCTTTTCTTATATAAACATTCTTTTTAACCCTCCGCTACACGCGTGGGGACTGTTAATCCGCTACTGTTTTACGGCAGTTTTCGGTTCGATTTCGCATTCATTAGTACTTTTGAAACATTCAAGAACATTAATTTAAATTTAAAATGACTATACATATGAAGGGTTGAATTGGATAAAGGCTCATCTAATTTTTTTTTTTTAAGAAATTGAGTTTTTGGTGATAATGGCCTCTTTGGATAAGGACTCAAGTTCTTACAAAGTATAATGAAGAAATATAACACAACAGTGGTGGTCCCTTATCCAAAACAACAAGGTGCATTTCTTACTTATGGATATGGACTTGTGTGCAGTCAGTTTGGCCTCTAAAAACACTGTCTTTCAAAATGTATTAAATGAATGACTAATGTATTTGATAGGCCCTTATACAAATATAGTTGTATTTTTTATTCTGGAAATGGACTTTATCTAATCAACATAAGCCCATTTCCAAAAATATATTTTACTTTCTTAATGCATATGGGCTTAAATGCTAGTGTTAAGCCTTTATCCAAAAATATATGGTAACTATAATTTGAATTTGGGTATTTATTCATCGTGTATTGACCAACATAGCTTTATTAATTATTCTTGGAGATTCCATTTCCATACATAGGTTTTTTTTTTGCTCCATTGCCAGACGATCGATGTCAAAACAAGATTAAGACTATAATTTTAGATGACATTAAATAAAAAATAATAACACATATTGCTTATTTTCCAAGTATGCCAAGCCATTACAGCAGAACTTGCAATACACATAAAAAGTATCTTGATATGTCTCTCAACATTAGAAGGATGTAAAAGTTATTCCTTTAACAACACAAACCACCGGGGAAAAAACAAGTGTTGAAAGATCAAATTATAACGACCATTATACTTCATCTGAAGACAGTGATAATGACACAGATTGTACACCTGTAAGGGAGGCATCCTACCGGAAAATTACACCTAAATCTGACATTTGTGCAAAATGCGAATCATTCCTAGTACAACTTAGTGCAAATTCAGAAGATGAATATCTCAAGGAAAAATTGGAACAACATAAATCAGAAGTTGATCTTGGCCAGACAATGATTAAAGAGGATTCAACTATAGCAAAATCAAAGAGGGATTTGAAGGACATTTTTTATTTCTCTGGATTTACAACAGACATTTCCAATGCCATGTTTGAATGTTTCAGAAGCTTTTTACTGTACAATCTTGGTATACATGTGCTCAATACTGAAAAAGGGATACATGTATCTTTGGACAGAGGATGTTGCTGGACCTGTAGCTGATGAAATTGGTTCATGTCTACTTAAGTTGATTAATAAAATGAAGAAATCGGTAAAACTTACTATCTGGTCAGACTCTTGTATAGGGCAGAATAAAAACTACACCATCTTCTCCTTGGAATATGATTTAGTTCAAAAAGGAGTCTTTGAACAAATAGATCACAAATTTCCAACTCCTGGGCATTCAATGTTTCCAACTGACCGAGACTTTGGATTAATAGAACAAGAAAAACAAAACCATTGGGAAACAGTCGAATCATCCAAGTGAATTTGTCAGACCGATTCAGAATGCCAGGAAAAACACACCTTTCCGCACCACTCTCATGGAGTCTAAAGATTTTTATCTTATAAGTAAAATGAGACTAAAATATGCGTTTAATACCCAAAAGACATCCACAGGTGATAAAATCATCAATAATATTGCTCATATTAGGTTGGAAAAACCATAATTGACTCTAAATACTCACACAAAAGGGAAGAATGGTGTGCAATAGAAGTTAACCATCCTTCTCTGAGGAAATCAACATCACCACAATTAAATCATTTGAATGAAGGACAGCCATTAAAATACAGTGGCAAAAGACCAATTAAAAAGGCTAAACTTAATAACATTAAAAGATTGTTGACGTACACTCCACTCCATTTTTATAACTCCCTGGTCTCATCAGAGGATGTTGAGGAGGAACGTGATTTTGCTAAATAAAGCAATAAGAAAAGTAGAAATGTAACATTTAAAATAAACTCTTTAATGCCGTTTTGTTTTTTGACTCTAAGAATACAGTGAAACCAACACCAGTAGTTAAATGGTATAAGGCTTCACTCTCTCAATAGACCATACTGCTGGAGATGGGGATATCGAGTTTCAAGTTTCATTTGGTTGTACCAAATGTATCTTATCTTAAATTATACTCAAACACTATCCATGAAAATGCAGGTACATTAACTTTAAATTGTGCCTTCCTCACTCCTACCACAATAGTGGAGATAAAGGTGCCAAATGGACATTGTGTTGCGGAGGGAAAAAACACTTAAGTATATTATGGTGTTTTTGTTGTGTGGTGCAATTTTAATTGTTGTAAAATATTGTTTAAGTGTACTCAAACTAATAAAATAATGGATTGCTAAAAACATAATGTTGGGTTTAAAGCGGCAATAAGCCTATAGCTTGTATGGTAAGATAAGATAAGATGTCATTACAACTATTTTTGACAAGTATTTATGAAAAAATCTTTTTAAAATCAGGGTACATGTCAAAAGAGGACGTATACTCTATTTATGCAAGCTTACTAAGCACATAGAAAGTATAAAAATGTATAAAAATAAACTTTTTAAAAAAATCTTAAAATCGACATGACTTTTTAGGGGCTTATGTGTCCTGAATAAGGGCTCAAAATAGATTTTTTTTTGCTGAATAAGGGCTCATTTAGACTGTTTTTAGAGCTTTATTTTGTGAATTTTGAAAAAAAACTTATATAAAAAATACTTGTAATAAACAATATTGGTTTAAATAATGACAACAAATAATAATGAAAATTAAAAAATGAAGAAACATGTATGTATTCATGATTAGAGAAAAAAAATGTGTCCTGAAAAATTAATTTTTTTGGACGTGAGCCCCTATCCAAATCAACCCTTCATATATTAAAAAGACCTTTTCAATGTTGATTTTCTCGATATTTTTTTTCAAAAAATATTACATACCTCATTGTTTTTGTAACTTACAACCATGATACATTTTTCTCAATAAACTTATAAGTTTTATCATGAACTAACTTGAGATTACAAAACATTTTCATACATAGAACACAATACAAAAAGACAAAAAATTAAAGTAATGACAAAAAATAGTTGTAATCAAACAAAAACTAAAACTGCAAGGAGATAAACTCGTTTCTTTGCTGAGTTAACGCACCATATACTGTACCTGGTCACTTTCAGAATCATTTAGATCCATTATTTGCATTTTTTTGTCACATTCAGAGCACACATAAGAAACAACGTGTCCCAAACAGACATACTCGTTGAAACCTGTGCTCGTGAATCGAGTGGCCTATTTTTTTTTTTCAATCACAAAAATATCTTCCTCAGGTTCTCACTTCTTCTAGTCTGACTTTTGGTTGAACTTTAGGAATCTCCAAGATCTCCATAGGACACATCTTTACTGTGGTAGGTAAATTCTGCCGCTTGCCTCTCAAACGCAAATGATCATTCAAAAGTTCCTTTGCAAGTATTTTCAAAAAAAGTCCTTCCTTGCCAAGTTGGATGTATACTCCATTCACGGTAGGAATTACTCTCTGAAAGGTCTTTTTTCTTACCAATATCCTATTATATAATAGATTTCTGATAGGGTAAAAGGCCATTTAGGAAACAATTCATATGCTGAACAGACTTTAGTATTATCCTTGTAAATTATGTAGGAATTTATTCCTGCAATATTAATAAATGAAAAGAATACTACTAAAGTCCATCTTTGGGTTATTCTCGCTACAGAATAAGCACACTTCATTTCATCCACCTTATCAACACCCGATTTTGTTTCATTATAAAATGTGATAATTTTGGGTTTATCATAATCCTAGCACAATTTTGTTTTTCTTAGGCTTATAAGACACGAGAGTGAAATTTTTTTTGAAAGCGAAGATACTGAAACCTATTGGACAATCTTTTGCTTGTATCATAAACGGTGGGATCTCTTTCTTGTTCTTTATAATAGTCCCTATCATTGTAAGTTTGTCATTCTCCAGTAAGTCCTGGGCTAATGGAACTGACACAAACCAATTATCGCATGTAATATTTCGACCAATTTTTGATATTGGCTGCACAAGTCTCTTGACAATACTATTAGGATGGTTTTCACACGTGTAGGGGCCTTCAAGCTGTTTTCCACAGTAAACTTCTACATTGTTTGTATAGAACATTTTGCCATCTGTAAGGGCAAAAATCTTTATGTCTATTTGGCGGGTTTGGAGGGGATGTACTGGCAAAACCCACACCGCTCTCTAAATGCATCAAGCATTTCATCATCGGTTAACCTTTCAGACAAACTATAGTGCTGTTTACAGTTTTAATTAAATTTACCAATAAGATATCTAACAGCAGCTAATTCGTCTGTTAGTTTTTGCTAGTTTATAGATGTAATATCGTCAAATTTTAAGAATTTTAGTAAAAAACTAAAAGGTTGATTCCCATAGTGAGCATAAAATATTCTATGTTAGTTCCATCATTTCTCCAAAAATCCTCAAGTCTGCGAAACCTTCAAAACACCCCCAAGAATAAAAAGCCCTAAACATGCCTTTAATTCAGTGAGAGTAACTTCAGCTGCATCTCTAGGTCTTGAATACTTCTCTTGAATAGATGCTGTGTAAATATTGGTGCACCTGACAAATTCGTTTAACATCTCATTAGAGAAAAAAAACTGTAAAGCCTGTATCGGGCTATTAGCATTCTTGGCAGTATGCAGAACACGAGCAAATCACATTCACATCGTCTTATTCTATAATTTTGATTTGGTGCAGAACACCTCTGAGTTCCATCTTTACCAATATAAATCTCATTACAATTACCTTCGTCAGCCGATTGCTCGCTATCTGAGTAATGATCACTCTCATTGACTATAACTTCATCTCTGTCATCGGAAGCACCGAATTCGTCTTCGTCAAGCCAGTGTAGTATATCTTGGTCATTAGGTCCAGACATGTTCCTAAATAAAAGTGTTCAAAAATGAAAGCATTAACACAACCAAACACACAGAGAAAAACACAGGCACGCTCACTCACCGACACATATATACACTGCATACAAAACTAATTTTTTAAGTGTATATAGAACATATTCAAAGCTCTTACAATTTTTGAGAGAGTATATTTTCAAAAACTGCCTAAAATGAAGCAAAAACTTAATTAAAATCTGTTAACAATTGAGAAAATAATTTACTCATAAAAATTAGTGTCAAAAGTAGTAAATAATGCTATAGAAGTAATAAAACTTACCTGAAGTGTAAATGCACACGTGCGGATTCACAGCCCCAATAATAAAATGTCTAATGCACGTGTGCGGAGTATCAGTCAACAGTACCAAAAAAAAGTATCACTGCTGCTAGCAGACTAACAGGAGGCAATCTCGGATCTCACGATGACCTTCAGAAAAGTAGTAAGGGAAGCTACCAGGCGACACAGATCTCAGCTCGGTTTTACTACTGGATGAGAAGAGAACTACGGTCTTGCAGACTCGCACTCGCGGCACATGTAGCGGAGGGTTAAAACATGAGTGGCTTAGTTGATGGCCCTAGTCCATAGTCAAGGTATACACCAGGTCCTCAAGCAGGTTGAGTCCATCGACATTGGGGCTCACTGCTAAATGTCCAACTAAGCAACTCACTTTTAACATGTTCATCAATAAAGGACCATTGTAACCATTGTTCAGTCTTTGTGAGGTAGTATTATGTTAATAGGGGTTTGGGTTGCTACCTGAACCTAGCTTTGTGAAAGCAAGCCTATTGACCCCTAAAGGATATTTGCCTCTTCTCTTCAATGAAACCATGTATTAATCTCAACTTGTGAATGTGTGGAATGCCAGGCCTCTACCGTGGTTCGGATCCCACGTTAAACTGTAGGTCCTCCATTTCATCTCACAATCACCCTACCATTACACATTAGCGTAAGTGCGTATAACCCGAATGGATAGTAAGACGCGGTGCTAATGATAATAATTCAGTGAAACCATGTTTAAAATAAGCATTTTTAATACCCCTTGATGGCACCTAGCAATACCTGTGTGGAACGGTTCAAGCTCTCCCATGGAATGCAACCATTTCAACCTGGAGGCTGTGGGTAAGGTGTATATCGTGACTGTGCCCTAATCACAGAATAAGGCCTACTGAACTTGCGCTAAACACAAATTTAACATTATGATATACTAAGTTCAGTAAAGATCTAAATATTCGGCACGGTCAAACCAGACTAGACAAACATGATGAATAAGTCCACAGGTTATTTTCCTTAGAATATGACTTTTAGTTTGGACTCATGGTTTGAGTATTGTTACACCTTAAAATATGCACAAACTATTGGATACATTGCTGCTAATGCTACAATTTTGTTTTAAGTACCTGTGTATAAAAAGGTGCTCCTTTAAAAACTATATTTAATTAGCTGCCGGGAGTAGTAATTTTTTCCCCCTCATATTATGATAAACAAAATATTTTTCACTATCTAGACCTATACATACAAAAACAAAAGCAAATTTCCTACAGTAACAAAACTAATTAGGCCTGTATAGAATTATTATACAATATTAGTTATTGCAATCATTGGAAATTTGTTTTTGTTTATGTGTGTCTAGATAGTAAAAAATATTCAATTTTCTGAGGATAGTACAAACTTTTTAATCACTACACGTGCAACGCTAGCAAATTTCCTATAGTAAAAAAATAATTCCAATAAAAATTATATATAATTTCAAAATTAAAACAAAATTCACCTAAATCAGGCAAAAACATTTGGCTGTAGTTTGTGTACCATTCCTTCGACCACAACTGGGAATCTCTCAACATATGTGTATATATATATATATATATATCAATGGTGTAGGAGATAATTAAGTGCACAGTTATATTTAGGCATATATATTTTGGTGCCAAGTAATTAATATGTTTAAATAATAAAAACTATTCTAATCTATACTAACCTAACCTCCCATGTGTAAATAAATAAAAAATGGATTAGGTTGTAATTGGTACAGTGATATTTCTTACATACATAACTAAATTTATGTATTTTTTACGGGAAGAGATGGAATACGAGTCTAATAGGATAAGGAATCAAATTGACCTTTTCATCAATATATTAAGACCTATTTTAGTGTGAGATACTATGGGATTATGATATTTCAGGAAAAACATATTGTTGACTTATGGAAGGTTAGGTTTTATTAGGCTATCATAGCTTATAATGATAAAAATGTTAACTCTTGCATATTAAAATTATTTTAGTGCCATGTTGTGACAATTAGGTAGGTTACATTCATTTAAATATTCAATCTATGTTATTCTGTACTTTAGCTAGCTAAGTTGAGTAATTTAGTTTTAATTATATAATTTGATAGGCCCTACAATTTTTTAATAATATTTATTTTGGTATTGTTAGAAACTTACTATTATTTTTGTGTATATTGATGATAGAAGTCATTTATTTTCTAAATATGACAAAGAAAAAGTGTCTAAAATTCTTCCCTCTTTGTGTTCTGATTCACAATAATTTTTATATCTCATTAAGGGCTGGTCTTATGACTCCTGGATAAATATTGATCTGGCCAATAAATATTTCTATCTGGTTGATAAGTTAAAAGTGTGTCTCATGACTGCCAGATAGCTTTTATCTGCTAGATAAAATGTATTTATCGATCACATTTTTATTGGGAGGCTTAAGTACCTGATAACGTTTATCTGAAAGTTTAAATTGACGTTGCCATAGTGATGCGTTGTTTTTCACGAGGCTACGCCTATTTAGTAGGCTCATGCCCAGGCTCTAACTATATATAAAGTTAGAACATTTAATTCACACTTCTATAAAAACTAACAAGCTATTTGTACAGTTATAGTTATATAAGAACAAATTATTTAAATGTGAGTAAAATAAATGAAATTTTGTAAACGTTGTACCAAACTATTGATATCATTTTGGCAAACACCGAAATTAGAACTTGCAAGACAACCTAGCTTCTGCGCCCACATGACACCATCTGTTTCCTTGCACTCGTTTAGCTGCCATTATTTAACAAATGTTGAGTGTTGTAGCTACTAGCCAGGTCATAAGTATGTGTGCACCAATAAAAACAGTACCAACCTTGCGTGTTTTGCATGAAAATATATTTATCCTACAGATAGCTATCCGGCAGATAAATTCAGTTCATAATACGCCTAAAATATTAAAGTGGTTGATAACATTTATCTGGTCGCTAACTTTAACCTAAGTATGTTACTATTTTTGTAACCTGTTATGTCATGTCTTTGTAATAAATGCAAAATAGCAAATTAGGGACTTAATTATGATTGAGTGGTTTAGCTTCCTCTTCATCTGAACTAGAATTTTAGATAACTTAACTCAAGTTCTGACCATCAGAGTGATCGTTAGAATGCCAGCTTTGAGAGGGCTTTCACTAAATTTAGTAATTAAGTTAAATCATTTTTTACTTTCTCTCAACACTTTGGAGATAAAGTCTTGTGATTGTCCAAAAATATCAAACTCGAGATTTGATAAATGTTGACGTTTCAAGAACCTCTGAAACCAAAAAAGTGATTTTCACAATCCTGCCTGTCTGTTTGTACCTTGGGCTAGATCCAAAACTATTTTACCAATTGGGCTAAAACCTAGTATCTGAGGTTTTCATAAGGTCCCCCTGAGGGTTTTTGGAATTAAATATCTAACCCTAAAATTAAGGGTAGGTACCCTAGTTTACTGAAGTGTAAAAAGAGAAAAAATTTATTTTCTCAAAATTTGCTCTAACAATTTTGATTAAATTTTATATCTGGACACTGTTTATCATAATAAATAAGATGACAACTCTCATTTTCTCATGAAAATGACTATGAGGGTTCTTTATATGATGGAAATTCTCCAATTGTCATAATTTCGCCACAACTATTTGAGCTATGAAATAACTTATCATTGTAAAATCAAAGATAACTTTTTTATTTGAAATATATTTTTTATAAAACCAATAATTTTTTAGCTACAATCAAATATATATACTTTTTAGTTTAGGTCTTTAAAAATGAATTTGATTCTTATGCTCTTTGGTGGACAAATATGTTTCTCTTTACTCAATTTTTCTGTAACAATGCTCCTAGTTCCGAATGCCATAGAGTACCGGTACATAATTAAAAGTGTATAGACCTATTATTTGCGAGTGCGCTTCCTCTAAATTAAGCCTTCCTAATTTATAATTCATTAGTGTATTAGTACACAAGTATATAATCTAAACAGGTAGTAAGATGCGGTGCTTTAAACATATTTAATTGCTGCGTGGTTTAATTGATAGTAGCCTATTCTGGTATAATATTGTATTAATATTAACAATAAATAAATATGTTCCACATAATTCAAAGCTGGGTGACCATATATGTTAAACATTGATATTTAAATAATTTGTGATTTTATCCATGCACAAATCTAAACAGTAATTATTTTCATGTTTTTAGTTACTGGCTTCAATATAACTTATAGCATAATAGAAGAAATCTTCTGATTATTGTTTCATAGAATTTAGTGGATTGCATCGTCATCTATGAGAAGTAAACAAAAACTCATAATTTGGATATTGCTGCACTGCAAATTTTGAAACAATTTTACATCCTTAAAAACTTGTTTTAAAGCGTTAGGCCCCTAAAAGGTTTTAAAAAAATGCTGTTTGTTAATTTTGCTGTGTTAACCTAACATTTTACTTCATGGTCTGATAAATAGTTCTCAATAAACAGGATTGTTATAATTTTACACCCCCCCCCTGAACCCCCCCTACCCCCAAAAACACTTATTATATTTTGGATACAAATCAATCATCTAATTTTTGGAAATGGTTAGTCATTCTGTTGAAAACTTTTTGGTTCAAACCCAATAACGATGATGATAATTATAATGATACAACATTGATTTGTATGGTGCTATACACACAAGTTTTGAAATTATAGATTTTATACAATAGACTGAGCTAAAAGATATGTTTCAATTGGTTGAACAAAATAATATGTTCATCTTGCAGCTCACTTGGAATAATATAATTTTAAGGTACCTTCAGTGCTTTTATTAATGCTAAGCCCTAGAAATAATACTTTGTCTAGAAAGCAAATGAGATAGTAAAAGTTCTTACCTTTTATCTATAAGTAAAGAAAACAAATCAATTCTGCGGCTGGGTTACCAGTAATTTGATGCAAGGTCTCCCCTCCCACCTCTTTATATTCCTTCTACAGTCTTTTTTTCAACCTGCTAGCTTATTCAGTATTGTTGCCAAGAATTGTTGCATTGTTGTATTATTGTTTTCCTTTATTATGTCTCTTATTACTCCTTTCCTTCTATTATATTAAAATTAAAATATGTTTCTCTGGATCCTGAATAATTAATATATTTGAATTATTGGTTTAATCAGATAACATACATAATATCTTTAATTAAACCACAAAAAAAACCCAATACAACCCAACTTTTTTTTTAAATAACCTGGTTTTTTTCCAACCCTGTCAATAAATATATGAGTAACAAAGTGCTATTCAACTTGATTAAATTAAAATGAAATAAAACATCATCTAAGTATTTACTCTCTTGCTGACAAACTCAATGTAATTGTATTAGACATTAATAATTAATTCTATGTTTTGCTATGCACAAGAGCAAAATGATGTAAGAAGGTCTAAAATAAAAGTTCCAAAATATTTTATACCTCAAAGAGGACAACTTTTCAAGCCTGTATACCTAAGTGGACAGTTTGTCCTGCTTTTAATTGAGGTCCTGCCAAAGTCCAAGTAATACATTCTCATTTCCATAAGAAGGACCTTATCTGACAGCTAGAAAAGTCAAGTATTAGCATATTAGTTTATTGTTCCTGTGTGTATATTATTTTGTGTTGATAACTAGTGTTTTGTTTCAGTTGCCTTTTGTTGCGCTATGCTAGTCAGAACTCGTTGGATGAGAGCTCCCAGAAACACATCCCGAGACCTGGGAGCAAGGAGAAACCACCGTACCGCAACCATCATCACACCCACAGAGCATTTGACATCATCAATGTCATGAGGAAGTTAGTAGCAAATTTACTAAATGTCATTTGTATTTTTATTTGCAAATATTTTTCTTTTGTTCTTTCGTTAACTCGTGTTTTTTTTTACGTTTCATTATGTAATCATCATCATCATCATCATCATCATCATCATCATTATCAACTGTTTCCAGCCTATGGCTGGGTCAGTTTGGTAAAATGCCTCCATCTTCCTCTATTCTTCCACCACTCTTCCTCCTTTAGTTTCCTCCATTAGTTTCCTCCATTAGTTTCCTCCATTATTCTCCTCCCACTTGAACACTTTATGTTATCTGCTCCTCCTTTCTCTTTCTTGGCCTCCCCTACGGTATTTTTCCCACACACTTCATTTCCAACATTTTTTTCGGCATCATCTCTTTTTCTATCTTCTACTTCCTCTACTATCTCGTACTCCCTGTACCCCAACTCTTCCCTGGATAACTTCATTTCTAATCTTGTTTCTACTCGTGACAACTAACATGCTCCTCACAAACTTAATTCCCATGGCCTCCACTTTCCTAGTCTCTTCTCACATTCATTGTCCATGTTTCTACTACATATGTGACAATATTATGTAATATCATTCTAAAACATCAGTATGAGCTTGAAATATAGCATTTTTAAACATTTTAACCCTTTAAACAAAAGTGTAATGATGATGATGGTAATAATAATAAGATATACACAATGTGATGTTAAACAAAATATAAAAGAAATATAAAAGATTGGACGCTCGCGGAAGAACTGGTTTAACTCGTGGAAACTTAGACCAATGGAATTGACTGACACGGCTTGCAATCCCCTACAGAACTTGATCTCGGGACCTTGGGATCGACGCAGGCCCTCTAAGTACAAGTGCTACTGATGACCCGAAGCTGTAGCCTGCTATGGTTCGGTTTCAAGCAGCGTAACTGCCTGTGATATTGATGGAAATGTGACAGCCCCAATGTCGACAAACAAAAGTCTTTTATAACCTGCTTTGGACACTTTCCTGACCAACTAAAACAAACATTGTTATGAGTAGTCAGCATTCTCCTTTAACGTTTCTGGTTTGTTACATAATATACGCTAAGCCAGCACTTTAGCACACTCGTCCCAAAAAAGTTGTGTAAATCAAAACAATCATTCAAACATTGGTCCACGGTTATGACAATTTATTTATTTCCTTCCCTTAGCAAGATTTTTGATCCCAGTTTATTATTGTGAAAATCCGAATCTTTTAGGTGTAGCAACAAAGATAAATTAATTACATTATTTCAGTTACCTCAAACTGTATTGGGAAATTTTTTCCCTATTGGTCTGAAACTTGCTTAGCCCAAATCAAAATATTAATTACAAATATGGCACTTAAATTTTTATTGGTTATTTTAATTGCTAAATCTTTAAAATAACTGATATATATATATTTTACAAACTCAATTTACAGTAATGAGCTTCTTGTATAAGAAAGTAAAACCATATTTCTATGTTTGGTTTGTTCCCTGCAGACAAAACCTCCTTTGTGACATGACACTGGTGGCTGAGAGTGTTGAGGTACCTGCTCACAAGATGGTGAAGCCCATATTTCTATGTTTGGTTTGTTCCCTGACAGACAAAACCTCCTTTGTGACGTGACACTGGTGGCTGAGAGCGTTGAGGTACCTGCTCACAAGATGGTGCTGGCGGCATGCAGCCCATATTTCTACGCCATGTTCACCAGTTTTGAGGAAAGTAAACTGGAGCGCATCACCCTTCAGGGGGTGGACTCTCAGGCTCTACAGCTGCTGGTGGATTATGTCTACTCATCTGAAGTTCATGTCACTGAAGACAATGTGCAAGTGAGTTCTTTTAGAGGTGGCGGGATATAAAGTATTGTAGTCATAAACATTTTTGACCTCGAGATTATAATAAATCTTTGTTTTCTCAACTGTGTCTTACAATTATGTCTGTCTGTCTGTTCCTCTGAATGTCTGTATGTATTCAGGAATACAACCTAAACAGTTTAATGAATTTAATTCAAACTCGATGTTTAGATAATGGTCATACCTCGTAGCCAAATCATGATGTTGATTCTAGCCCTACCTTCATCAGTGGTCGCATGGTCTAACCGCAAATGCATCACTCTCATGTTGGGCTGGCTTGTCAGTGACAGGGAGATCGGAGCTCAAATCTCAGTTGGATGTATTGAGGGAGGTTTTCCTAATTGGTTCCCCATCTTCCTTCCATGCAAATGGAAATTCCTATAAAATTCTATCTTCCTCATCTATTCCATTAGCCTAATTAATGTATGCGTGTAACTCAAATACTAGGACACACAGGAAAAATGTTCTATATATATAATTAAATATCCTTAAATATCTTTGTTATTAATTAATTAGTTAACATATAAATAATTTTTGAAAATTTGAATATTACTTTTATTTCTCTCAAACAATTTTCTTAAAAATGTGAAGTGTTTGACATGATAAATAAGTCTTAAAAAAAACTTTCTAAAATTCTCTATGATGAGTATTTTATATGTTTAGCATTATAATGTTTTTGTTGATGAGTATTTAAGGATGACGAAGGATTTTTAAAAATTGTGTTCCTAGTTTTATTTATTCTACCATTTATTTTAAATGGCTTATAGGTTGTGGAATTGCATTTGCTGTAGTAAATGCACAAATAACTATTTTCTTGAAAGCAACAACAAAATGAAAATGATTTTCTTAAGATGATACATTTAAATATTGTTTTAAAAAAAATTAACAGAATATTGTCAGTTTTCTAAACAAACCCCTTATTATTCACATCTCAAAAATTTTCATAAAATTTATTTTTGTTTTGATTTAATATACTTTGATTTGAAGGCAACTAATATACGTTTTCATGCTTTTTTTTAAAAGCTAGTTAAGTCTAAACCCAAATTGGTGGGCGAATGATGCAAGGAGTCACTTTGTAATAGACTGAACTGCATATGTTGAAAATGTAGCCCTTTTTATCTCCCAGGACCAAAAGGAGGCATACAAATATATATAAGTTACCTAACAACAATAAAAAAAATTAGCAAAAATACAGAGTGAGCTAACAGGATGATATTAGAATATATTATACAATGATATATTCTCCCCTGTTTCAATGCCACCCAATCAGTATCCTTGCAACAACAACAAAAAATATAAAAAGAGCACAAGTAACACGAGGTTTCCAGGGAGACAAAGGTTGATATTTAATAGAAGAGAGAACGGTGACATAGTTTATATGTTTAATAAGTTTTAAGCAGTAACGAAATTTGCTGAGGATATACATGTGTGTGTGTGTGCGTGTGCGCGTGTGTGCATGTGTATATGTGTCTTGAAAAATATTCAACAATTATAAATCTCAAACACTTAACAACATATTAAATTATAATTTTATTGAGTGAAAGACTAGAATGTTCATGTGCTTTAGTGATGGCTCCTGTCACGTCTCCAATAATAATAAAAAATGACAAAAAAAAGTTTGTCCGCTAAGGATGGGGGATTATTTACAAAAATCTATATTAATATTTCTAACCCCAAGGGACCAGGCCACAAAAAAATAACTTGGACGTAGGCATATTTATGTTCCATCCTAATTATTTACTTTTGTACTACTAAGAAATTAAAGACTTGAAATTCACTAAACTAACTAAACAAGTATAATTTATTTACTTTCATAACAAGGACTCTAAAATATTTGAGTACATACGACTATAAATACCCAAGGACTTTAAATTATTTAGTTGATTATGCAAGAATGATAAAACTTCAAATTATTCAAAATAACTTACAAGACAAGATGTTTTAAATTACTTATTTCAAATAGTAAACCATTTAATACATTATACAAGACACATAAATATTTCAAAATTATTCAGGATAACTTCCAAGATAAAAGATTCTAAATTATTTATTTCAATATATTGAATCAGAAGAATTACTATTTTAAATAAACCCTTTCTCGTTTCAAGACAAAACATGGAACAATATAATTATTTTTAAGACAATCATGATTATTATTTGAATTTAAAAAAATTAATTACCAGGCCGAAAAGGAATTTTGAGTTAAGGTTGCCAAAACAATAATTTCATATTTTTACATTTTAACAAGACGATGAAGCGTCCTCTATCAATAGACCGCCAAGAGTGAAGTATCCTTGGACCTCCTTGCCATAGATATCGGATACCAATTCTTAGAGAGGGGAAAGGAGGGTTTCGCATGTGACGAGATTATGGTAGAGTGTACTGGATCTTTGTGGAAGAGGGTTGAAGCTTTGAGCACCAGGTGCGCTAGCTACAACTAGACTAATTGAGTCATATTGCATTCTTAGTTGAGACGACTTCATGCATGGCGGGCTGTGGGGCGTGGTCAATAAATATTTTGATGTGAGCATAGTGAAATGGCACATGGTGAGTCTCGAATATTATCACATTATTTAATTATGGAATATTATCTGAAGTTATTTGTCTTTTAGGAATTCAACGTTGTAGCTATGATAAGACGCTTCAGGAAGATCGGGGTTATAATACTGTTTGGGTGTACTGAGGGTGCCTTTTTCTTAAGTGGGTTTCTAATCCCACTCTACACATATGTGGGTACAGTTCTTTTAAATTTCAACCTTCTTCAGTCTTAGCACTTAGTTGTAATGAGTACATATGTGTGTAACCCAAACAGGTAGTGAGAAGCGAGGTAAAACATATTATGGTTCACTTTGTTACTAAAATACAGTTAAAGTCCATAACTCAGACTATCACAAGTTAAAGTTAAAGCTAATTACATGGAAAATTAACTATAAGTTTTGTTTAAACTTTTGTGTCAATCTACACGCTATACTAAAATGTTTTCAATGTTCCACCTAAAATCTTCTTTACACAGTAGAACTCTTTTAATTAAAAGTCCAAGGGATATTTATAAAAAATAAAAATATCCAAAATTTGAATTAACTGTCTTTATGAATATCTAGGCATTTGATACACAGTAAATCAATAACCTCAAAATTTGCTACACACAAACATTTTATCTATGCTATATAAAATACACATACACAGTATATATGCTGCAGGTAAAGTCCTAAAGTCCGAACCTGGATAAAGTCAATATTTTCCAGATAATATTAAGTGAAAGGTGACTGAATAATGTTTTTCGAAGCTTATCCAAATAATATTGACATTATCCACCCACACTTGGATAATGCCAAATTTCAGGGTTGAGGCTAGGTTAGTTAAGTTAGACTAGTTTAATTTAGATTAGATTAGGGGAGTTTAAGTTAGGTTAGCTTAGGTTAGTGGAAAATAAAGCATAAAAATAAGGCATTTCTAATGTTACTGCACTCCTATAATCCAATTTATTGTACAATTTCGAAATATTGTTTAAAAACAAAATTTTACAAATACTATTCATCAATATCCAAGTCTTGCTGGCTAGTGTCAATATTATCTGGATAAGGTCGTAAATGAGATAAATTACTTTCTCTTTCTGAAATTATCCACTGTACTCAGATAATACTGACATCTCCCAGCTAATCTCGATACTATCCAGATTTCGCACACTACCCATAACCAGAGACATGCAAAAGATGAGGTTATTTTTAGGGGGAAAGAGGTGTTATTTTTCTCAAAAACGATATTATAAGCTGAAAGTGATGTTATTATATATGTAAATACGAGTCGAATTAGTATTCATTAAAAAAACCTATGATATGACTGTATACATTTTTCATTTATATTGTGTATTTAACTAATTATTTACATATTTGGAGAAAAATGAAATATAAATACGCACAAAACATTTCACACTTAGTAACATCAAACTCGATATCTCAATATCATTTACTTTCCAATTTTACAAATAGTGATATCCGAATAATGGATGTATCAATTTATGTTTAGAGCAAACAATAACAACATTGAAACATGTTGTCATACTATAAAATGAGAAGGGAATAAAAATAAATAAGACATAATTTTGCCAAAAATGACCGCCTGTAGCAAGGGCCATATATATTAATGTCCTTGCTTGGACCTAACATGACATCTTTTAAAAGCTGAAAATAAAGAATGAATCTATCAAAATTAAAGTATTGAAATGTGTAGAAGTAGAAACCGTGATTTTTAATTTTAACCTAAAAAAACCTAAATCCATGATAATATTTGTAAACCCTGTGATACCTTTTATACCTTTAAAAATCAGCAAAAACAGATACTATCTGTACAAACGTAAGCCCTGGTATAGTGCTATCACCAGTGTTACCACATTGAAAATTATATTGGATGTTGTGGCATTTGCCCATATTACGAAGAAATTGTGTTTATTTAGAAAAAAAAGCTTAAATCTGTGTTATTCATGTGAAAACAGTAGAATTCGTTTAAAAATTCGCTTTATCGCAAATGGGAATTTTGCATGTCCCTACCCATAACATATACTGATATACACACATGAACAAACAAGAAAAAAATTAAACACAAAATATAAAAACTTGTGAAAATTACAAACTGAACTCAATCAGGGCATAACATGATTACATTGTCACACAGAAGCGTTAAAAGTTGATCCAACACATCCCCTTTTCTAGGCAACCCGCTCGCCGCCGCCAGTGTAGCGTTCTCGGCACGCTTTATTTTTTACTATGTGTCACTAACGCTTACTTAATATGACACTCTTAGCATATGGGGGATTTAATAAAGATCGTTGGCTTGGTTTGAAATTAGTACAAGTATTTCCTGGGGGAATTGTGGTTTTGAATTAACCAATGTCGAAATCAGTCAGATCCTACTATAAATATGTTTATATTTTTTGTATATTCAAATTAGGGAAGGTTTGACTTTATTTGGTTTTAATTCACTTGTTTGAGCCCTAAATGTAACATAAATGTGCATGAACATAGTTCTACATATATATTATATGTAGGCCTATTATATCTGTTTTCAAGATTGTTAAAATAGATTATATATATTTATATATCTCCCCAAGGAAAATCCTGGATGCCTTTAAATTTAAAATTATTGTAGGACTAATTGAAATAACCTATTAAGTATAGTAGTATTTAGACAGATATCTAAGCCTTACCAACATTAGCAAATAATTATTTAAAGTTTCCAATATTAAAACATTATAATTGGTCAGTTCTGAACACCTTTCATCACCTTTATAGATGAAATATAATTATTTAATCTGAAAAATAAGGGTGCTACTATATAATTATCTTCCTATAAATATCTTACTTTTTATTAGGTTTATTTTTGCCAAGCATTGTAAGTTACATCACATATATGATTAAATATAAGGTTTACAAAATTGGTTAAATACTATATTTAATTCCCAGTATTGTTGGCTGCTATTGTTTTCCATCCTTGCTTGTAACACTGACAGTTGTTTAACATCGGATAGGTACTGCTACCAGCAGCGAACTTGTTGCAGCTGACAGATGTGAGGGACGCATGCTGTGACTTCCTTCAAGCACAGTTGCATCCAACCAACTGTCTGGGAATACGAGCTTTCGCTGACTTGCACGGCTGCCTGGATTTATTGACTCATGGGGAAACATATATTGAGCAGCATTTTCCGTATGTATCACTTTATGTCTTTGTGATGATGTCGCTGCATTCTAATTTAAAAATAGCTTTATGTCATTTTGTGGTCAAAGTCAGTGATTGTCCTCCAACTGACAAAGGAAAAAAGGTGTCGGTTATACAAGTGCATGCCCAACAAGTGGGGTGTCCAGGGAGAAGAAAAGGACAAGTTTGAGGAGGATCTAGAACGGCATGTGGGAAACAAGTGTCAGGTAGTAATAGGTGATCTTAAGCAAAGGTGGGAAATAGAGCGGGGGTTTGAGGAGGTGGTAGGGAAAGAAGGATGGGGAGAATAAAATGAGGAGGGTAGAAGTCTCTTTACTAGATACATTTGGGATGGGAAGCAAAAGTCGGTGATAGACTACTCTTTCATGGATGAAGAAATGAAAAGGCAGACCGTAAATATAAAGGTAATACCAAGTGTGTCCTTAGATAGCGACCTCAGCTTGTTGGTGGCAGATATAAGGGGATGGGGATCTAGGAGAAAGCTAGTAAGACAAGAAAGATGAATAAGGGCGTGGAGGCTAAAAAATGAAGAGGAAAGAGCGCTGTACCTAAGAAAGGCAAGAAGCTTAATGTCCAAGGATGAGATCCAAAGTGTAGAGGTGAAATGGGGAAGGTTTAAGAACAGTTTGGTGGGAGCTGCACAGGAAGTATGTGGGAGGACAAGTTATAATAGGAAGTGGAAGGAAACACCCTGGTAGAACGACAGTGTGAAGAAAGCATTGAAGGAGAAGAATAAAGCATTCAGAAGGAGTTTTAAGAATAGGAATGAGGAAATAGAGGAAGAATATAGGGAGAAGAAGAAAAGAGTAAAACAATTAGTTCAGGAAAGGAAATATTTGATTAAAAAAATGGGCAGAAATGCTGGAAAGGGACGTGGAAGGTATTACATAGAAACAGAAAGAGATAGAAAAGACAAGAAGTTAGAATGTAGGATGAAGAAGGAAGAACATTGAAGGCAGGAGATAAAGAAAATAGACTATGTACGGACAAGGTACCAGGAGACTTGAAAAGGGGAGTTATATCTATTATCAAGAAAGGAGACACAAAGAGGTGTACAAATTGTAGGGGGATAACACTGGTGTGCTACTGAACAGAAATATATGAAAAGATACTGGAAAATAAAATAAGAAATATAATGAAAGGAAGGTGGAGAGAGGAACAGCAAAGATTTAGGGAACAGAGGTCTACAATAGACTTAATGTTTGCCATACGGCAGCTGGTGGAAAGAAGGTATGAATATGGGAAAGACTTGGTAATGGTATTTATGGATGTGGAGAAGGCATGTGATGTGGATATAAATAAAGTTAGGAAAGTGATGGAGGAGGCCGAATTGAAATAAGGAGTTGTAATGAGTGTGAAAAGCATCAGTGAGGATAACAGGAGTTGTGTTAAGACAGAGAGTGGAAGGAAGGAGTAATTCCTAAAAAAATTAGAGTGAAGCAGGGGAGTTCCTTCTCACCATTACTATTTGTAATGGTAATGGAAATGGTTGAAAGACAAAGTGACAGGAAAACTCGGGGAGGAAAGAATGAGAGCCGTGATGTTTGCTGATGACTGATGGTATGGGGGGAGAAGGAAGAGGAAATACAGGAACAACTACAAGAATGGAATGAGGAAGTGAAAGAGTGTGGAATGGAATTTAGCATGGCAAAGTGTGAAGTGATGATAGTGACAAGGAAGGGGAAAAGGCCTAATATAGCTATAAAGTTTGATGAAGTAGTGCTAATAAAAGTACAGAACATACAATATCTTGGAAGCGTGATTGTAGAGAAAGGTGGAAGTAGAAAGGATTTAATGATAAGAGGACAGCAAAGAGATTTGTTCTATAGGTTGTAATATACCTGTTTTGTTGCATTGCTTTCTGGAGTAATTGGATTCAAGTTGTGTCACTTTTATTTAGTCAGACTGTACTGTTGTTGCTCCACTTCCGTACACGTGCAAAAAGACTACGGGCTAGGAACATTCAGTTTGCTTGTTTCTAGCCGTAGTAATTATTAAAGAAATAAAACCTCACAGTGTGAGTGCGAGAAAGAGAGCAACATATTTAATTTGTAAACTGTATTTATTCTGATTTAAAAAAAAAAGTAGTTTTGCTTGCGATCGCAAGAGTTTAGCAGCTCTCGGTATCAAAATTGATGTTATAGCTAGGAAACTGGTGGGGGGTATTTTTCTTTTCTGGCACTTGTTAACTACGTGTTATGAGAAAACGAGTGCGATGAAGAAACGCGGATGCCATTGTTACAATTTCTTGAATGTATCATATTAATTTGTGAAAATAAAAGTTATAAAATGTGTTAATATAAACAATATTTAATTACCAATATCATCAAGCGGTTCGCAAGATCGTATCACAACAAGGTTTTTAAGAGACTTGCTATGGATAGGAGAAGTCCCCTTGAAGTGTTGTATAGGGTGTACCTTGTAACCATAGTCACATATGCATTAGAAACATGGACATTGAATGTAAGAGAGACAAGGAAAGTGGAGGCCATGGGAATAAGTTTGTGATGAGCATGTTATCTGTCACGAGTAGAAACAAGAATAGGAATGAAGTTAGCCAGGAAAGAGTAGGGGTACAGGGAGTACATGAAATAGTAGAGGAAGCAAGACTGAGATGGTAGAGGCATGTAATAAGACTGGAAAAAGAGAGGATGCCAAAGAAAATGTTGGAGATGAAGTATGTAGGAAAAAGACCACAAGGGAAACAAAGAAAGAGATGGGAGGAGCAGATAACAGTGTGCAAGGGAGGGGAGAAGAATGATGGGACCAGCTGTGTGTTTGTGACTATTTATACTATAGAATATAGATGAAAGAAGTATGTCATTTTGTGCATTGGATTCTTCCCACATTTTTCCTCTTTCTTTATGTGGGCTTTCTCCATTAAATTTACAATAAGTGTATTTTTCCTTTTTATTTATTTTTATCAATTTTCATTTTTATAAAATAATCTAGCCATTGGGTCTCCTCATTGTTAAAAATTCTTGAGAATATGTATAATACTTAAAGCATTTTCCAACTTTTATAAATATAATAAATACTCTGATTTTTACGTCCATTATTGTTTCCAGCCTATAGTCTGGGTCACTTTTTATTCAAGCCATATATTTCCCACTACCGGCTTGCTAGGCCTGTCAGGCCTGTCCTAGCTTCACATGCCTTATAATCTAACTTAAGACTAGGACAGGCACAACATCCAGTCCCTGGCTGTTAATTCATTACTGTGAAATGGTAAACCTATATTTCACCAATGATAAACTTTTCGGCTACGCTGGGAATCGAACCTGGGACCCTTAGCTCAGTAGACAGACACACTACCGACTGATTTAAGGTGTAAGATTCAATAACAAATATGAATAAGTTGTTTTATATCAAAGATGTGTTCATGAAAGTCCTAAAAATATTTATTTTGGAGCAGAATTTTGCCAAGCAAAAGAGCTACGTTTGAATTTTAATTGGTTCATTCAATGTTTGTCATCTCATGTTCTTGCAGGGAAGTTGTGGAGTGTGAGGAGTTCTTGACACTATCACATCAACAAGTGTCTAAACTGATCTGCAGTGACAGACTGACGGTTCCATCTGAGGAGAAGGTATCACCAGTTCCTAGAAAACACCATTTCATATCACACAAACATTTTTTATCACGGGTCTGAAAAGTACGTTTGTTCAATTCGAAACAAACCTAATCCAAATATCTGAATTAATATTCTTGAAGCCAAATCAAAGTTCGATTTTTTTTAATGGGCTGAATCCACTATTTTAAAAATCCAAATCTTCATTTTACCTCATAATCTGGAATTATATTATTATTAGCACTGCGTCCTACTACCCGTTCGGGTTATACGCACTTACGCTAATGTGTAATGGTAGGGTGATTGTGAGATGAAATGGAGGACCTACAGTTTAACGTGGGATCCGAACCACGGTGGAGGCCTGGCATTCAACAAATTCACAAGTTGTGATTAATACATGTCTTGTCAGAGGTGAAGGAAGAGTTCGGCAATCAAATAAATCTGTGCCGGGACCGAGGATTGAACCTCGGACCCTTAGCACAGAAGTCTGACACCTTACCACTAGACCACCAGGTCACCCTTGAATTATAATCCGAATCTAAAGCCGCGTACGGACAGTGCGAGGCAGCTCGCTTCGCATGCCTCGCAACGCACGCCTCGCACTGTCCGTACCTGATATGCTCGCCCTGAGGCATGCGCGGCGCACATGTGCTGCGAGCCGTGTGCTTGTCGGTAAACTAGTCGTGCTCAAAGGCGCCTCACTGCGAGCGGAACGTCTCGTGTGGACGGGTCTGTTGTTGGCTCGCTCCGCACTTCACACGCACCATGGACGACAACGAAGCTTTACGTCAAGTAATTCAACTTTATGAGAGTAATCGTTTATTATGGGATGCAAAGAGTTCGGAATATTATAATAAAAATAAGAGAGAGGATGCATGGCGTGAAATTTCCGTCGAAGTAAATATTCCTGTTAAAGAACTGAAAAAAAAGGTCAATTCGCTCTTGGGCTCTTACAGACGGGAGAAATCAAGAGAGAGAAAAAGCAGAGTTACTGGATCAGGTATGTATGTATTACAAATTAAAGAAGTGACGCGTCATACTATCATAATTTAATATATTTATACTGTACATATAGTTAATATACGAAGTACCTTCAAAATTTGCTCAGATATTTTGGTGAGCATTTATTAAATTTGGTGTTAATTTCAATTGCTACCTTAATTAAAATCACAAATACAACATTATTTTTCAGGTGCAGACAATATCTACACATCAAAATGGTTTGCGTATACATGGTTTAAATTTCTTGTGGACAAAAACATACCAAGTAACACTTCAGATAGCATGTCCGATGTGAGTATATTTATGCCTACAATTTGCTTTGCTATCGAAGAGCACAAGGCGTAATGTTAACCAATACTTATTTACTTACCTACTGTGTTTTTCGATAGCTCTGTGTACAACATATTATTTGAAATCCTTGCCCTAAATATATCGTAGCTAATTTTAATAGTTATTTTGCCATGGAATTGCACCGTTTGTTGCAAAATGTTCAGCTAGATGTTGTCGTATCTTTGTGGCCGTGTTGCCTGCTCTTCTAGGTGTGTTACCAATAGGTTGTAGTGTATTGGATTCTTGGTTATTCCTCCATCTACCTGGAATGAGCTGTCCTTTTTCTTCTCTGTCGAATGTCCCATTTGGTGTGTAAAGATTCCTTGAGGCAGATCGTTTACGTAGAAAATTATGTAGATACATCACGGTTAAAACAACCTTCTTAGCTTTCTCTGGTCTTAGTAATATTGGTTTTCTAAGGACTCGAAATACTGAACTAGCTATACCAAAGGCATTCTCTACAACTCGCCGGGCCCTGGACAAGCGATAGTTAAATATTCTTTCAATTGAACCATTCGGTGGAGATCCTCTGAACGGTTTAATGGTGTAGTTATTTAATTCAAATGCTTGATCTGCTAATATCATATAAGGAACTTCTATAGCGTACGGAAATTGTAATATTTTTGGTTCTGGTACATTCATTCCTTTGTTTTCTAACTTTCGATATAAATGTGTGTTTTTGAAGACACCACCATCTGATATTCTACCAGGGCACCCAACGTTGACATATAAAAAATTATAATTTGCATCCACTAAAGCTAACAATACTATACTGAAAAAGTTCTTGTAATTGTGAAATTCAGTTCCACTGTGCCATGGTGCTTGTATCATAACGTGCTTTCCATCCATAGCGCCCAATGCATGAGGGAAATTCCACATCTTTTCAAAATCTTCAGCAATTTCTAACCATTGTTCTTCTGAAGAGGGTACCTGAAATAAAAACAAAAAATTTATAAAGCTCATCATTGTTTCAGAATGTACAAGATCTTCTAGAAGAGACTCAAGATAATTCGAACGCTAGTACATCGACCGTAGGCACAACCACAACATCGACTTCACAGAGTGCAGTTACTTCAACACCAACTTCTTCTTTAGCAGAACCATCTCAACGAACAAGGAAACACCGTGCAGTTGACGAAAAAATGTATGAAAGTATGCTGAAGAGTGCATATGATATTTTAAGGAGGACATCGGAAGAGCCCAATGATCACTACGCATCGTTTGGGAACCATGTAGCAAATGAACTGCGGAAATATGACTTGCACACTTTACCTTATGTCAAAAAGGCCATATTGGACATATTGTTTCAGGCAGATACTGGACGGTTCGCTGACACTCATCAAGGATATTACACTGCTGGTTACTATAGTTCACATGCTTCATCGTCATCACCATCATCTACAAAGTCAACCATGTTGTCACCTTATTTTTATCCTTCCAATTCCACTCCAACTCCCCCACCCCCTACGCCTCCAGTCCCTACTCGTCCATCCTCAACTCTACCGCCCACTACATCCTCCCCATCTACATCCCCGGCACCTATTCTCCCTTTACCTTCTTCTCAAATTGATTCTGAGCCCATAAACTCTGACGAAACAACATTACTAGATTATTTCAAACTTTGAATATAAACTGTTAATAATATGTTTAAAGGTATTTTCAGAGATTAAAGTTATTATTGAATTATAATCTGACGTGTACTTACTTTTATATATTCTTTTAATACTTCAATCAGTGCGGCACAAACTTCTGGAACAATATCTGATATTGTTTGTTTGGATATACGAAACAGGTATTGTAAGCTGGTAAATGAATCACCAGTAGCTAAGAACCTCAGAGTAACTGTTAGTCTTTCCTTAACACTGATAGCCACTCGCATGTACGTATCACTTTTTTTCACTGCAGGATCTATCAACTCCAATAGATGTTCAAAATCCTCAGTGGACATACGTACAAAATTTGTGACATCTTCCTCAAATCTTATATCTTCTAAGAGTCTATTCCCATATTCCAGCCTTTCCTGAAATAATTTTTTAACCCACCAACGTGGCCGTCACTTTTGTTTGTTTTCTTTTATAATTGAGTGCAACACAATGTACGCAGCGGCAGCAATCTGCACCTTTCGCTGTGACGAAGCCATATCGTCTACTGACGTGCGTTGTACGTGACGGTTTAATGGCTCGCAGTGAGCATGTGCTGATTAAAACTATTTTGTGACGCATGCCTCGAGCCGAAGCATGCGTCGCGAGGCGTGTGAGGCGCACCGCCTCGCACTGTCCGTACGCGGCTTTAGAAAAATATATATTAACAAAAATATAAATAGCTAAATGCTTTTGTTGTTGTTGTAATTCAATCATTTAAGTGTTAAATTACTGGTCTGGGGGCTGGTTATTAAGTTTGTCCTATAATAAAATAAAAAGAGTTACACGTTATATAAAAATTTATATGAAGTAAAATGCATTGAGCAAATTATTTGAAATAAATAAAATGATGGAATAGTAGGAAAAATAAATTTGTGCTCTATTATTTTCCTTCTATTTTATAATTTTATTTATTACATTATATAAAAAAAAATTAGATTAGTTTTGGACTCTAGTCCTAAAAGTTATCATGTATAAGTATAAATTGTTCAAAATGTTTTTGCAACAATATTCAGCTTACAAAGTTAAGTGGTAAAGAGCCCCCTCCCCACCCCCCATCTGTTGTGGTACATATAAACTATTTCATTTCTTTAGTCCTCATAGTTAACACATTTGTTACATATTATCCAAGGGTGCTTCTTGCATGGAGAAAATATTGTTTATTTCCCGACCCCTATTGAGAGTCTCACCTTGTAGCAAATATATTTATTGGCTGTTATCACTCCTTTCACAATCCCACCCGTCTATCTCCATTCCAGGGATATTTCTACTAACCTCGAGATAAAGCTAGTCTCGGCAGAGTTGTCAAATTGTTTGGTGTTTAGGTTCAGAGCTAATTTATTAATAAATTGATATTACTTGTAATATTATGCATATTAATAAACAGTTATAGTGTAAACAATACCAAGCTAAATACCTTCAACTTTTAAATGCGAGTTTATTAAATGTATACACAATATTTTGTGATAAGTTTAGATTATTTTTAATACTAGACAACATTGTGATTTTCACTCTTATCGAGGGGTGTGGCACAAAGACAATATTTGGGGCAAAGGGTGTGGGATGAGGGGAATGTTAGTACTCAACAAAAGATATCTAACAAAGATAATCAGGCATGTAACTGCCCTACTACATGACTTAAAAACATTTATCTACATAGTAGGGGTGTGCGAATAGGATTATTTATCGAATCAAATATCAAAATTTTGAACGAATACCGAATAGTACAAATCAAATAGTACATTCTCGTAATTTTAAATTCTACATTTATGGCACTGGTTGTCTTGTCGCAGGTGTTTGAGTGTGTTATTGGTTGGGTGCACCATGACCTCCACACCAGGCAGGTGTACCTCGCAGAGCTAATGGAGCACGTAAGACTACCTCTCATGTCACAGGAGTACCTGGTTCAGAGGGTTGAAGAGGAACCACTTCTTAAAGCCAACTTACAATGTAACTAACTTCTTGAGTTTGTAACAACTAATTTACAAAAATGTTCTAAATTAGAGTCAAATAAGGACTTCTGGACACTAGGATAAAACTTGCGAGTTTTGGCTAGTCGTGCCAATGCTCTATTGAGCTATCTATGATCTGGCCTACAGGTTAAATGAGCAGGTCGTGTTGAAGGTGAATACAATGTTGCAGTAAATGTTGGGTAAACATACCGTAAAGCTCTACCCTTGTTGCAAAACTCGTTGCTAGCGATGTCAGACAGTCAAAGTTTGTTCAAAACTCCATAGTTTTTGTAGCCAGTAATGAATCGTGAAAGTAGTGACTAATGTGATAAAGTGGTGGTTACTTTCTAAAGCTAGTAACAGACAATTCAGTGTACCCTCAAATGAATAAAGACAACCGCTTGGTAAGTATCAACATTTATATCAGGAGCTGATAAAACACCCAGACAGATTATATGCCTTCCTACAAATACCAAGTGTGTGTAGTGAAAGGATATTTTCTAGTTCAGGAAACATTGTAACTGCCAGACGAAAATCGTTGACTCATATTCATGTCGAGGAATTAACATTCCTTCAAAATATCTTGAAGAAAAAGTGACACTTCTAACTCCCTGTGTAAATAATTTCTTACAATGTTTGTTTTTATTTTAAATTATAAAAACGGTGGGATTTTGATATAATTTATCCTAATATCCGTTTTTTTTTATAAGCTATAACATAACCTGCCCTGAAGTTTAATTGCAAATCATATGTAGGATAATATCGTTGCATAATGTCACAGGCCTGTGTAAATATTTTCTTAGCATATAACTTAACCTAATATAGTATATACCTATATTGTTTTATAAAATATAATTGTCTATTTACGTGCCCAAGTAAACGTTTTTTTTGTAGGCCTACATAATATTTTTAAAAAGGTTAATGTCTTATTGTGTATTATTACATAATTAGGCTAAATTGTAATTTTTTATTAAAGTTAGATAAAATGTATCAATTTAATAGCATTTGAACTAAATATAAATATATTAAGGCTAAAACATCCAAGTTTTTTTTATTAGTTGTTTAAAGTTTATTCGAACTTCGATTCGACATCGAGAATATTCTCGAATATTCGCTTCAACTTCACTTCAAACTGAAAAAACTGGCTTCACACACCCCTAGAGAACATGTTTGTTAATTGTTAATTTTTTATTTTTTATTTTGTGGACTCGCAAAAATTGTTTGAAAGATAATGATGGGCTCCATTTGTGCCATCTTAAATATATAATTTTTCTATAACTAAACATCATTTTGAAAGAAAAAACTTCTCTAAAAGTAAGGAATGACCTTCAAGAAGGGCAGGATATAGAGGATGTATAAAACCTAGGTTATATAATTGTTACCGGAGCCTGAGATCACCAAGCTACATTATTTGGTGAGACCAAAAATAATTCATCCATCATCCAGCTATTAGAAGTGTCAAATTATATTTTACTTTTTTAAAGCACTCAACATTTTAATCTAATATAAAACCTAAATTAAACCTGTTATTTTATCATTTTATTCCAAGGAATATTTCTGTAATAATTCATAATTTTATTTTTGTGTTTTGTCATCACATTTCAAGTGAGTTTTAAAATATTCCAAGTGTTTTTTCACAATACTTATATTAATTTTATACCATAGGAGGCATGCTTTATTAGGTAGGGTTTATTTAAAGATTTTTTTTTCACAATATTTACAATCACTATATAAATTTCAGGGTGTCATTGGTTTATTTATCATATTAATGTACATGGTAATTTTAACATTGTATCCCAGATATAAATATGTTTCTGTTGGTAGGCTGTTAGAGCCAGGAATAATAATCTGCCCCATGAAGTCCTTTGGTGTAGGTGTCCAACTTTAATTTAAATTAGAAAAAAAAACTTTAGGTAAATTCCATGGTTCCTGAGAGGAGTTTTCGTATCATCGCTGTGAGAGGAGTTTTCGTATCATCGCTGAGCAGTTTTTGGGAATTTACTTATTTAATAAAAATCTACCTACCTCAAAAAATAAAAGGGGTTGGTAGTTGACGCCCAATATTATATCAATTAAAAT
The DNA here is from genome assembly GCA_902151455.1 of Timema bartmani. NCBI lineage: Eukaryota > Metazoa > Arthropoda > Insecta > Phasmatodea > Timematidae > Timema > Timema bartmani. Next base: position 44,228 of record CABFWB010002837.1, read on the forward strand.
AAAATTAATTTATTCATATGTAATTTTAAAATTTTATATTTTTTTTACTACAATCATTACCCATAGCTTAAGTCAATGTTGGGAATAGGCATGTGAGACGGTCAGTCACTTAATAGTCAACAGAAACACATCCATCATTTACTCAGGGTCGGCTCTTATGCTGCTTTATCAGACAAATTTGATTGATTGCGCATAGTTTACTGGGTCATTTCAACACCTTAGCTCAGTCTGTCTATTGAGCTAAGGATCCCAGGTTTGATTCCCGGCATGGCCGAAAAGTTTATCATTGGGGAAATGTGGGTTTACCCTTTCACAGTGATGAATTAACAACTGGGGACTGGATGTTGTGCCTGTCTTAGTCTTAAGCTAAGTGTGGTCAGCAGACATCCAGTACCATCAGGAAGCAGAGGCAAAGGATGTCCAGGAGAAAGTGTATCAACATAGATGTAATAACAGAAAATTTATAGTGTAGCTTAGGTTAGTTTTAGTTTAGTACAAGATCTAGCCCTAGATTTGGTTTCATGCGATAATAGGTGGAGCACTATATCCAATAAGGTGACTCCCCGGGTGGCGGATAGGGGGATGCCCGTCTCTGCTGGATCTCCTGACAACCTTGGGTATTTGGGTTCGGTGGGAGAGCCAGCGAAGAAGGGTATCGGGGGTGTAATATACCCAAGGCAGACCAATTAGTGATGACTCTTAGTGAATTTATGGGGATATGCGGGCTATTTAGAATATAAGATTTATACCCAGATTGTAATTTAAAAAAAGAAATTCAAACTGTAAATGGGAAAAACTTTAGGATAAAGAATTAACTATACCTGAATTAAATTGTAAGAAGTAAGGTCATAGACTTATCTTAATAAATAAAATAAAAATCTTAAGTTAGATTTTAAGGCATATGAAAAGCTATGGCAGCCCTTGCAAGCCAGGCTACAGGCTGGAAACAGTAATGGATGTAAGGTTACAGAGAGGAATAAGCTTTGTTAACTCTATACTGTCTCGGTCATGGGTGCAATTAACTTCAACAATACAGCAGCATAAATGCTGATTGTTTTCCATCGTTCTCACTCTCCTTTTAAAACATCGCTAAACCAAGATAAGTCATCTTCATATAGTGAAATGGGTTCATTAATACTTTTTATTAAGTTATAATTGTAATGAATTTAAATAGTTTAGCATATATGCAGTTATTAAATATTTCTTATAGCATTTTTTTTCTCTCTCTTTATTTTAACATCCATTCTTCAAGAAAACTTTAAGATATTTTGTATCTTCAACTAACCATTAACCCACTTCAGTCTAGGGCAGGGGTCTTCAACCTGCGGCTCAAGGTAACATTTTTTGTGGCTCATGAAAAATATAAAATTATTTCATGAGAAAAGTGACATATATTTCTATAATCAACTGATAAAATAAATATGTATTTTATTTACGTATTAAGTTATTTAATAAACAATTTTGGCTTTTAACTTGAAGAAAGGTATTACCTTTTAATACAAATGTACTTTTAACCCGCAAATGGGAACTCTAGTATACAAGTCAAATCATGATACCTCTTGCTATGAAAACTCTAAAAATAGTAAAAAAACAACAGAAAACATAATTCACGAGAAGTCCAAAACTTCACCTGTCGGAGACAGGCCTAATCCCTAGGATGAATATAAGAATGAGCTGATACGAATATTTCAATATGTATTCAATTTAAATATTGCGGGTACAGTATTGCGGCCCGCGAACCAACAAAATACTTTGGCCCTTGGACATAGAAAGGTGGAAGACCCCTGGTCTATGATGTCACTCTTGTAATAGACTAAACTGCCGATGTTGGGGACATCAGGGTTTGAATACCGGTCATTTGTACTGAGGGTAGTTTTTACACTTTCCCTCCACTCAAATGTGGGTACACTTCCTCTAAATTCAACCTTTCTCATTTCTAACAGAGCACAGCTCAAGTGTTGAATTAGTCTGTATCTTTTCTGCTTTTAGTTACTTGGCTGTTAAGTTCAATGTTTGATGAAGACATGATCTAGTAAGTGACATGATGCCAGCTTTGTGAATAAAAGATTGACATTAATACCTATCAGGCTTATCAGACATCTGAAAATAGGGAGAACCAGGAAATTACAAGGAATGTTTAGTGTCTGAAATAAACAGGGAATCTCACCAACAAAAAAAAAACTAATAACAAGTCTTGGAGATTTGAGACACTTAGGTACAAACTACAAACTTTAAATATGTTTGTATAGAATAAAAAGGGAATTAAAGAACTAATAATGTTGATTAGAACACATCCTACTCTCCAACTCCTACCTACTGTAATATTGGGTTGCGGAACCGCTCCATTTATTTACTTATGAAACTCCAACTTCGCTGTTTTAAACGCCTTTTGCATGACTTAACACTATTCAATTTCCTACTCTGGAAAAATGATAGCTCTCTCTGCAATACTTGGAAAATATTTGATCCTCCCCGGTTGTTTGAATATTCATTTAGCGGGTGTACTCACCTCTTTGACAGCTCAGCCGAATTACTACAGGGCCTTCTTGGCTTGGAATGAGTTGGCTGTAACCCATCAATATGTATCGCAGGGAGAGGGGTGAGCAGAAGGAATGATAGCGGGAGTGCTCCGCATACAATCACAGTGAGCGGGAGAAGAACGTGGCGAAGTGCTCACCGGAGAGTCACAGTGAGTGGGAGAAGAACATGGGAAGTGCTCACCGGAGAGTCGCAGTGAGTGGGAGAAGAACGTGGGGAAGTGCTCACCGGAGAGTCGCAGTGAGTGGCAGAAGAACGTGGGGAAGTGCTCACTGGAGAGTCGCAGTGAGTGGGAGAAGAACGTGGAGAAGTGCTCACCGGAGAGTCGCAGTGAGTGGGAGAAGAACGTGGGGAAGTGCTCACCGAAGAGTCACAGTGAGTGGGAGAAGAACGTGAGGAAGTGCTCACCGGAGAGTCGCAGTGAGTGGCAGAAGAACGTGGGGAAGTGCTCACCGGAGAGTCGCAGTGAGTGGGAGAAGAACATGGGAAGTGCTCACCGGAGAGTCGCAGTGAGTGGGAGAAGAACGTGGGGAAGTGCTCACCGGAGAGTCGCAGTGAGTGGCAGAAGAACGTGGGGAAGTGCTCACCGGAGAGTCGCAGTGAGTGGGAGAAGAACGTGGGGAAGTGCTCACCGGAGAGTCGCAGTGAGTGGGAGAAGAACGTGGGGAAGTGCTCACCGGAGAGTCGCAGTGAGTGGGAGAAGAACGTGGGGAAGTGCTCACCGGAGAGTCGCAGTGAGTGGGAGAAGAACGTGGGGAAGTGCTCACCGGAGAGTCGCAGTGAGTGGGAGAAGAACGTGGGGAAGTGCTCACCGGAGAGTCGCAGTGAGTGGGAGAAGAACGTGGGGAAGTGCTCACCGGAGAGTCGCAGTGAGTGGGAGAAGAACGTGGGGAAGTGCTCACCGGAGAGTCGCAGTGAGTGGGAGAAGAACGTGGGGAAGTGCTCACCGGAGAGTCGCAGTGAGTGGGAGAAGAACGTGGGGAAGTGCTCACCGGAGAGTCGCAGTGAGTGGGAGAAGAACGTGGGGAAGTGCTCACCGGAGAGTCGCAGTGAGTGGGAGAAGAACGTGGGAAGTGCTCACCGGAGAGTCGCAGTGAGTGGCAGAAGAACATGGGGAAGTGATCACCGGAGAGTCGCAGTGAGTGGGAGAAGAACGTGGGGAAGTGCTCACCGGAGAGTCGCAGTGAGTGGGAGAAGAACGTGGGGAAGTGCTCACCGGAGAGTCGCAGTGAGTGGGAGAAGAACGTGGGAAGTGCTCACCGGAGAGTCGCAGTGAGTGGCAGAAGAACATGGGGAAGTGCTCACCGGAGAGTCGCAGTGAGTGGGAGAAGAACGTGGGGAAGTGCTCACCGGAGAGTCGCAGTGAGTGGGAGAAGAACGTGGGGAAGTGCTCACCGGAGAGTCGCAGTGAGTGGGAGAAGAACGTGGGAAGTGCTCACCGGAGAGTCGCAGTGAGTGGCAGAAGAACATGGGAAGTGCTCACCGGAGAGTCGCAGTGAGTGGGAGAAGAACATGGGAAGTGCTCACCGGATAGTCACAGTGAGTGGGGAAGTGCTCACCGAAGAGTCACAATGAGTGGCAGAAGAACATGGGGAAGGGCTCACCGGAGAGTCGCAGTGAGTGGGAGAAGAACATGGGGAAGTGCTCACCGGAGAGTCGCAGTGAGTGGCAGAAGAACGTGGGGAAGTGATCACCGGAGAGTCGCAGTGAGTGGGAGAAGAACATGGGGAAGTGCTCACCGAAGAGTCACAGTGAGTGAGAGAAGAACATGGGGAAGTGCTCACCGGAGAGTCGCAGTGAGTGGCAGAAGAATGTGGGGAAGTGCTCACCGGATAGTCACGATGAGTGGGAGAAGGAGATGGGGAAGTGCTCACCGGAGATTGGCTGTGAGGCAGAGGAGATGGATGGTTGAAGGAGATTGCAGGTGAGGGTTCCGTTGATGTAAACACAAGTGTGGTAGGCGCACATTTGTATTCTTGAAGTGGTTGTTGCTATTTTAGAGGCGAGACAAAGACTAATTAATATATCTGACCAACCAACACTCCTTAAATCCTCGCTGCTGGGTAGTTCATGAGTGTTTGATTCAGGGCCAAGCTGTCTCGCAAAAAGGGTTACTGTGAAAGGATTATGCGACCCTTGAACCTCAGTAGAGGACAGTTGAGGTGTTTTGGGTGATGATTGGCCCTGGGTGTTCGGGCAAGACCATTACAATCAATTGAGTCGGAAGGGGGGATAACAAACATAATAAATTTTAAATTAAGACAATAATGACATCACTGAGCTATACTTCATTGAAGACACATAAACAAGATTCAACGAAACACCAATAACCTTCCTAAAGTATTGTAAAGGTTGAACAGATGTTTCACCCTTCCATATATATTGTTGCAGTTGAACCTGCAATTGAAATATTACCATCCGATCCATTCATGTTCAAATAATCAGGGGCACTCAATTTTATCATTTTGATGTTAAGGGTTGTCAAAATGTTCAAATTACATAGGCTTTAATTTGGTATTAAAAATTTAACATTATTTGTTCAGCTACATAAATTTTTGCTTATAAATAGAAAATATGACTCGAAAGTTTGCAAATATATAGTTATATCATATTGTAATAAGTGTTGACACTTATTTGTCTAGACTAATAATACAAAGTATTTGTTCATTTTCAGGCAAAGATTATTTAATTGAAGCTTTGAAATATCACCTGTTGAAAGGTGAGCAGAAAGTACTTTTCAAAACTCCAAGAACAAAACCCAGGCAGCCAGTTGGACTCCCAAAGGTAAGCTCATAAGATCGCGTTAGGAAGAGGCAGAATTAAGTGCTTTATTCATGGTAGAAAATTATTAGGGATCGACAAGAAACACATTTTTACTGCTGGGCAGAATCAACATGGGAGGCGAAACAAAATTTTGGGATTAAAAAAAAGCTTTATATATGTTTTTAGTTTAAAAGTAAATACTGATTACTAAACTAGTATGGTAAGACTGGTAAAAGCTATAACATCATAAAACATAAGATAAATAATAAAATAATATAATAAACATCATTAAATCTAAATACTGTAGAATCCTGTGGAACTCTTTCTGTCACCTTTTTCAACACTTCCAAAGAGTGAAATATAAATATTACGACAATGGTTTATTTTGTTAGACAATACTGTATTAGCCAAAATATTGTGTAATGTTTTTCTCCAAAAAAACTGTTCTTGTGCTGCATGCGCAGCCTAACATTCTTCACTGAAAATAAATGCCTATTCCTTAAGATGTCTATTTGGTAGCGTGCTGGAACTGTACCGGCCAGTGTGAACCACAACCCCATGCGGCTGATAATAAACAAGGTCAAAACAAAGTGAGCGAGAGAGTATTTATACCCTTCAGTATCTCTGAACTGGTAATTCTGTAGGTCAGCTTTAGTTGGTGGTAGAATCTGTGCTTTGTTTCTGATATTAGAAAATCACACATTACATTGGCTAACCAACATGGAGGAATGTGAACGAGCTATTTTATTTGGGTTGATATTTAACTGTTTCCAACTTATGGCCTGGGGTAGTTTTTTATTCAAGTCATATATTTTTCCACTACCGGCTGGCTAGGCGTGTCGCAGGCTTCATATGCCTTATAATCTAACTTAAGACTAGGACAGGCACAACATCCAGTCTCCGGCTGTCAATTTATCAATATGATAGGGTTAAACCATATTTCCATCAATGATACATTTTTGGCCATGCCGGGAATTGAACCCGGGAACCTTAGCTCAGTAGGCAGACATGCTACCGTCTGAGCTAAGGTGTCAGACCCAAGTATCTAATAATCTTAATATTAATATTGACACATCAAGCAGCTTACCAATGTGTTAATTGTAATTTGAACAATTTTTTGGAAATTTTTTGCTTGACAAGGCCAGTGTCAAATCATTTTCCTTAGAATATTACAAAGCTTGTATACAAACCAACAAACACACATTTTTGATCTTGAATGCATATACAATTTTTAGCAAAATACTAACAAACATAAGAAAATAATCATGATTAAAAACTTAACAATACTGTAGCAACTATTGAAAAATTGGGAGGGGTAAGTACAAGGTAGGTAAGTCTTTAGACCACCTTGGTATAAGTCTAAAAGGTTCACTTGTTAACATAAATTATTTGAGAACTAGCACAAAGTTATTCAATGGTAGATCCTGTTTGTTTCCATCTTTTACATTTACTTTAACCAAACAATAATGATTGTGATGTAATTAATATTTTAAAATCATTAATTAATAGGGGTGTGCGAAGACCACTTTTTAAATGTGGAGCGAAGTCGAAGCGAATCTTGAAACTTGCGTAAGAAAAGTCGAAGTCGAAGCTACCTAGGTTTTTTTTGTTGTTGTCGCTTAATGCTATTTTTAGTTGTTAAATTAATTATCTTTGTAGATCTTTTCAGTAACAAGGGCCAGGAAAATTTCCTTATTTGTTACCTAAGGACTATATTAATAATTAATGGATAGTTAATTAATAATTATGGAGTTTATAATATTATTTTGCAAACTTTACATATGCATATCTTTTTATCTGCATTTCTCTGATAATAATTATAAATTAAATTCTGTTTTCGTTTCCTACTTTCCGTATCAGCCATTTTGAATAATAAAAAAAATGCGAAGAGGCTATGAAAAACTTCTGTGTCAAAATGCACTTGTAAATTTGTCACAGATAATTCCAAAGAGATAGAATATTATGAACCAAACATTAGACGCGAGCTGGGGATGATAGCACAACTAAAGCACTTTCTCTCTTTCATACCAGTGACCATGGTGTTATATTCTTTATAGGTATTTTTATTTCTTACAAATCATGTTGGCGATAGTGAATATAATATATTAACATTTACTTACTCGTTTTTGATCCATGCTTACGTTGTGTTAGTTAAATTACTAGTCATTGTTAAAATTCTGTTTATTAACGGTTTTAAAATTATCAAATATTGAAAAATGTAATATTTAGTAAGATAAAATTAAATTGTTTGATAATTTATTGAAATTTTATCCTTTCTTCAAATTTTTTTGAATATGCGAAGGTTATTGTAGATGTCGAAGTCAAAGTTGAAGGAGATTTGACCTTCAACTTCGACTTTTCGAAGTTTCGCACACCATTATTAATTAATATAGTAGTCAGTTGATATTTATAAAATTGTAAAGTAGGTAATAAAGGTGAAGAATTATCTGAGCAGTCCAACCAGTGTTGATTTTTAATTTTATTTTTACTGTCACCCCTTAAATTACCCTCTCTAATTTTTTCACACTTTCTCCATCTCTAGTCTGTTGCACACAAAGGTTTGACCTTGAAATGCACCCTCTAGTAAAGTATGAGTCTCCACACACTGACCTTTCAACCATGACCAGTAAACAACCCTCACTTCCCCCCTTCCCACCAGCAAGACCCAGCTTAAAACTGATTCATAAATAATCAAGTTCAAAATACTGATCATTGGCTTTACCAATTGGGCCATAATCGGCCAATGAGTGGATTCATAATTGGCAGCGGCTCAGCCCTAGTTTTTTCGCTATAAACCTTTTTCTAAAAGTGACAGTGTCATCTAGCTGTATTGTGTTCGTTCCCTTTAATATGTTTTCAAGCCACTTTCCTATACCTTCATCCAAATATGTATACAAAAATAACTAAAAAAGTGAAAAGAGGTTTTTCTTAAAGAGATATAATATTTCAATTAGTTATTAGGAAAATGAAATTTAGCATGGCAAAGTGTGAAGTGATGTTAATGACAAGGAAGAGGATAGCTATACGGTTGGATGGAGTAAAGCTGAGAAAAGTACAGAACGTAAAATATATTGGAAGCGTGATTGAGGAGGAAGGTGGAAGTAGAAAGGATTTAATGATAAGAGGACAGCAGGGAGAGTTGTTGTATAGGTGTGTAAGAGACCAGATATGGGAAAGAGAAGTCCCCTTGAAGTGTAAGGAAGTGTTGCACAGGGCGTGCTTTATACCCATTGTCACATGCGTTAGAAACATGGACATTGACTGTAAGAGAGACTAGGAAAGTGGAGGCCATGGGAATAAGTTTGTGAGGATCATGTTAGCTGTCACGAGGAGGAACAATATCAAGAATGAAGTTAGCCGGTAAAGAGTAGGAGTACAGGGAGGAAGCAAGACTGAGATGGTATGGGAATGTAATGAGACTAAAAAGAAAGGATGCCGAAGAAAATGTTGGAAATGAATTATGTATGAAAAATACCGCAAGGGAAACAAAGAAAGAGATGGGAGTAGTAGATAACTAAGTGTTCAAGTGAGAGGAGAAGAACTTTGGAAGGATAAAAGAAGAGTCACTTTACTAAACTGACCCAGTCACAGGCTGGAAACAGTTCATGCTGCTGCTGATGATGAATTAGATATTGTTTGAGTGTCAATTTACTGATGTAAAGGAAACCATTAATAATTAGAGATGGGTCGAATTTGGATTGTCGAATCTTTAAAAAGGTACAATTCTAGTTAAATTTAAAATATCTAAAATTAACTTTATAAAAAGTTGTTAGGGGCAGTGACAGTGAAAAATGATATTGTGTTTGTGATGTATATTATGTCATAAACAGCAAAGAGAACAATTTTTATATAAATTAAAAATAATACACTTTTATCCTTTTTTTTCTTTTTTTCTTTGTGATTTTGTTATTCCCAAATACACAATTCTTTATAATTCCATTCTACTAATTTATTAAAATTATTATATGAAGTCAACTCAAGGTCTTCATATTTGACATACATTTTTGAGAGTTTTACGAATCTCGAATATTTTAGCATTAAACTAACTCCCAACTCAGGTTTGTTGATGCTGTCATATTTTCCTATGTTTCTGATGAGATTAGAGATTTCAATAAATTTCTGTCGCAGTATTTTACTTTAGTATAATATTCGGGTAAGTCTATTTCTCATTTCTCATAAATGACAGTTTTACATTTTAAATAGTTTGACTGCCATTTTGAATTCAAAATATTGAATTACTATTAAATACTAACTTAGTTCAATAATAATTTATTTTAATTACCACACGGTCAGCTTCATTCACATGATAAGAATTTATAATCGTTTTGTTATTTCATTTTGACAAAACAATATAAAAATTTTAAATAAAACTTTAAATTTGAATTTCACATCACTTTTCTCACTTGGATCTTTTTTCAATCTCATAATGAAATGATAGGAATGTCTTACATAATTTGTAAAGATCAATCTATAATAACGACTTATATCCACAACATACATTTAAATTAAACATCAACGCATACGCAAAGAGATCAAATTAAAAACTGGTTGCCATGTTGAGAAGTAAATTTTGCATCAAATAATAAACAAATAAAAGTATATGTATCTTACTTTGTACTGGTGAACGGTTGCTTTTTTCAGTGTTGCACTCGATTAAATGCATATTAATCATTTGGTTAATTATTGACTAAAAATTATTAATAATTCCTTATTAACTATTAATAAAAAAAAACCTAATATGGATCCAAATAGCTATATGTCTATTTATTTAGTACTATTCTTGAAGCAATAAATATTTTTTTATAAGTGGCTATTAACTTTTTAATGAAAAATGTTGAGAAGAAAATATTAAACTACCATGGAAGTCGAGATTACGGCGTTTTGATGGTGGAAATTTATTTTGCACGAATTATTTCAGAATATACCTTCAAGAAATGAGATAAATATTGGCGTAGAAAAATATAGAATAACATAATTTCATTACAAGATTAAATGCATGGAATTTCTTTCTTGCCCAAAACCTTTCTGAAAAAAAACATATACTGCCCGGCTTTTGGAAACGGAAAATTTCCTTACTTTTTTCCGAGCACCTAGACTCCATTTACTCCTAAAAATATTAGAATTATATAAAACAATGCACAAATACAAGTAAAAACACTAACACAAAAACTTCAATATTTTGATGCCACATGTCATCTTCCTTGAATAGTTAGTTGCAGTGTTTCCAACTTAACAGCATGACAAATATTTGGAAGACTAGGACTTATCTTGTGGATGAAAAGATTCAGATTTGTTATTAAAATTCTAGTGCATTCCAAAGTTTCAAAACAATGGAATATACATGAAATACAAAAGTTTGACAAATACAAAAGTGAGTATTTCACTGTTGCCGTTTTATCGAATGTTTTTGTGATATTCAGGTGTTGCTGGTGGTGGGAGGTCAGGCGCCCAAAGCCATCCGCAGTGTGGAGTGCTACGACTTCAAGGAAGAGCGCTGGTATCAAGTTGCAGAAATGCCCACCAGGCGCTGCAGGTGAGTTTCGACATTTTCCACTCTAAATTGAATCTGCTCTTCTTCAGATATGATTTGAGTCTATAACAGCAACACAAGACAAACAACTTGTGTGTATTGAAGTTGAAATCTTACATATGGATTGTTCAGTCGGCGACAATGTATCATTGGATAAAGTTTGGTTGTGTTTCAATACATATTAAACTAGTTCACATCGAGCTACTTATTATTTTAGGGTGTCTACCAATACTGGAAATACTGGAAATATACTTGATTTTATTTTTGATACTGGAATTTTGAATCAGATACTGGGAAAATATTCAGCCTTTTTACATTGAGTGAAATGTTGGATTAAGCATTTTGAGACCCCTGATATTATTTGGACCACTGATAGTTATATTTTGACCACCCCTGAATTACACCCCCTCTGGTCTATCTTGATTGCCACGCAATTAGTTGACCTTGTAGATGACCTTGCAGTGGGGATGTTTGCCTCACTTGCTGACCTTTCTATTCTCAGTCTCTACACTAAGCCCTCCCTTCACCTTACATACTAGAGAAAGAAACAACTGTTTTGACTACACTAGCAGCAAACCTCTCCCTTACCCCCTCTCCTCCAAACTTTTTCCCAGCAGTAACCATTATCAGGGATGAGTTACTAGTAACTGCTCAAGTTCAAACTATTGGTGTACCTGCCTAACCTTGACATTCCAATGGCACAGTACAGTACAGTCAACTCTCGATTCTACGAACATTAAGGTTTCCTGGAAAAGGGTCATTATTTCGAAGGGGTCGTTATTGGAATTTTAACAGACTTTGTTTCACCCCCGACCCTCATACACAAAAATTGCATTTTTTAGACAACACATGGAAAAAACCTATTTCTTAAAGAAGTTCATTATGGAGGCCTGCTTCTTCTTTGCGCCAGTTTGCTCGACGAAGTCTTTTACATTATAGAACTGGAATAACAGGTCTTCGCTAGCGCCCTGGCCCCGGCTTTCAGAACATCTTTCATTTTGGGGATGTCTTTAGGCTCTTCTTCCATTTATTACTCCCCCTCCTCATCGCTGGACTCCTGCTGCTCCCTGATTATATCGGCGTTGTCGAGGTGCCTCAAACTGTGATGTCATCGTCTGCTGCTATGTACTCCTCATACCTGCAGTCGGGGGCTAATCTCTGCCACGTTACCTCGTCACATGGCCGAGTTAAAGTCAGGGGGTCAGACGATGGTGCTGTTGATGAGCCAGGCTGCGGTTTCGTGTAGGGGCCTGGCTGAGAATTAGCGTCCACTAGCGGTGGGTCGTCTAGGTCTTCGGCGCTGGCAGTGGTGGATAGTACATAGACTGCAGTCTCTTCGTTGACTGGTAGGACAAAGTGGGCGTGTCAGAAGTAGTTGGCGATTACCACAGGTCTCACAGCCCTCCAACTGGCAACGATTCTCTCCATGGCCCTGAACACGTCCCACTTTTTGCCCTCGACCATGTCGAGATTCCACATCATACTCCAAACAAGCATCTAGCGGAACTTCACCTTCACTTGCTGGATTATTCCCTGGTCCAGGGGCTGAAGCATTCTGGTGGTGTTCTTTGGCAGAAACACCAGCTTGATGTTCCTGAGTTTGTCGAGAGCAGGAATGTGCGGGGCAATTGTCGACAAAGAGCATGACTTTTCTATTTGCAGCATCCATCTTTGAATCAAAGCCTTGAAGCCACCCCGTGAACACCCCCGAGGTCATCCATACCTTCTTATTAAAATCATAGTCACAAGACAGGATGGTGCCCTTGAAACCTCGGGGTTTTGAACTTCCCGATAATGAGGGGCATCATCTTATCGCTGCCGTCCTTGTTGCAGCAAAAAAGGACGGTGAGGTGCTCCTTGCTCCTCTTCGCACCCTTGCACTCATCCTCTTTCACAGCAAGAATGTGATCTGGCATGAGGTTGTAGAACATCCCCAGATCATCAACGTTGTATACATCTTGAGGCTGATAGCGCCTAAGGATGTTTCGGAGCAAAGGCATCCACTCCTTCACCGGTGTTGGGTCGACCGATGCGCTTTCACCGACGACCTTGTGTCTGGATATGCTGTGATGCACTTTGAAAAACTCTAGCCACCCACTTGAGCACCTAGTTTTCTATACCTAACCTCAGGGAAAATTCATTGGCCTTTTTCTGTATCATTGGTCCGTTTATAGGCACGTTTTGCGCTCTATGCTAGCTGAACCACTCCAGAATAGATTGCTCCAGATTTGCGTGTGTCGCACCCTTCAAATTCTTGGCCTTTACATTGTGGCCTTCCTTCTGCACTACATTCACAATTTCTTCTCTCATTTTGAGAATCTTGCAAAGTGTCTAATTCGGGATGCCATGCCGCCACACAATCTCCGTCTTTATAATCTTCTCATCCACTTCCTGGATGATCTTGTACTTGTTCATGAACGTCAAGAAGGTCCTCTTTCCACTCATTTCGTTGAAATTATAAGTTTGTATCAAATAAAAAAAATAGCGTGGGTCGTCAAAAATCGTTCACAAAATCAAACCAAAAACGTAACTAAATCTAGAATCGAAATAACAATGTAAAAAACAAGCCTGGCGCGTGATGTAGCAGCATTCGCGCGCGGGGAAACATTGTCTTGCTTGTGGGAGGGGGTCGACAGAGTCAAGTGCTATTGGCTGGCATTGATGGGGTGGTGTCTATTTTTATACCTGACCTACCCCAGTTACTAGTAATACAGCTCTCACAAAAATAATCGCAACCCAGTGACCTAAATAAGTGCAACAAACACATTTTACGGCCGATTTCCTTAAAATTTTTGACCTTTTTCCCCACGTTTTTTTATGGTTCCCCAAAAAAGGGTTGTTACTTCGAGAGGGCAAGTATTCCCGGGGTCGTAAAATTGAGAGTTGACTGTATTTTTGTGTTCTTCACTTCATCCCCATCTTCTCTCACTCCTCCCCCCTCTATCCGCCCAAAAGAAAAACTACCATTCCTAAGCTTGACCTGGTGTTAGTATTCTGCAGATCTTTTAAAGATGATTGGTTGGACAGTACAGTGTTTAAAGATTGGCTGTAGTTACAAAAAGTGGATTGTGTTAAAAATAAAGGCCATTGTTCATTGTGTAAAACTAACTTTGATACAAGCAACATGGGAATATCTTCAATCCGATCTCATGCCAAGGGAAAGAAGCATGTTGACAGAGTGAAAGCTGCTAGTGGGAGCAAAAAAATATTGGACTTGGTCCCTACGGCCAAAATGCAGTGTCATCTGTAGACCTACATGAAGAGGTTCATTTTAGTGCTAATGACCATGAAGTAGTTTTTAAACCTGAAACTAGACCTAGTTGTTCTATTCAGAGCTTCCTTGTCAAAGATGGGGAAGGAACTGGTTTAAAGTTTTTGTGATTGTTCATGCGTTTTCTCAGAGGTCCTGTTGTGAGTCCAATGTAGTCAGCCTCACAAAAATTATATTGAAGTTGGATGTGTTGCAGTCACAATGGCCTTGGATGGGGTATTGGTTCTTGGTGTTCTTACTATTGAAGGTCTTGCTGGGTGGGTGGATCTTGCAGATGTTGCAACGTTGTTTCATACACAGGTGTGAACCTTTTTCTGTGTTGATTGAGTTGGAAATTTTGTTGGAGTCAGGCAATTTTGGGTGTACAAGAAGGTTGTGAAGATTAGATGGCCGTTTGAAAGAGATTCTTGGGAGAGAGCTGAGAAGGTTTAGTGTCTGAGTGGAAGAAGTTAGAAAGTTGTAGCCATTCTTGAGGATCGTGTTGATTCTTTGAAGTCTTGGATGGTAAGTGGTAATGAAAGGTATGTCATCAGAAGTTTGTCTGTGATTTGTCGAATCATTTGAGATGGCTCTGGAGATGAGTATCAATGAGAGTTGAAGGGTTCCTGCTGAGGAAAGTTTATTGCAATACTGAGTGAGGTCAGTACTGTTTGAACATGTGTGTTGGCCCTAATGGCCAGGCTGTAGGGGAGAGACTTGTTAGTGTAAGAAGGGTGGCTGCTGTGGTAGTGGAGGTATTGTTGGTCGTTTGTAGGTTTTATGTGAACTGTCGTGTGAACATTATTGTTTCATTGAAGACATCAACGTCCAAACAGGTGAGATGCTGTAGAGAGATATTGTGGGTGAATGTGAGAGAACTGATATTGTTAAGTTCTTGAGCATCTCTCTCGAATGTGTCTCTTCTAATGATAAAGGAATATCTCTGAAAATTCATTGTGTGAAGTGTGATATAGTGCAATAGTTGAAGAAATGGAGAAAGAAGTTTGTTTTTCTATCTAGGCCTCTTGACTATCAAAATAGATATTCAGAATGTTAAATGTGATGGTAAATATGGTTTTATTGATTAACAAAAACTAAAATATTTGAGACAGCAAATTATTATACATATAACTACTCTTGTGTATAACCTTGAAGTGCTGTCTAACTAGTATCTTGAAAATGTGCACGTACAACTTAAAACATGGAATCCTTAGCACATGCGCACTTAAACAGAATATTCAAAAATACATCATGCCACATTTAGGCTATGTCCACGTAAAACATTGTAAACCTAAATATCTCCAACTATCCTTTCAGGTTGATTTCCTTCACTGTCAATTACTTTACATTATTGTACAGTGTTTCTACACTGTCTTACTATACATTTCCAATCCATTAGGCACTTATTCATTTTATTATTAATTATAAACTATCCATTTATATTAGTTTTTTCACAAATATATGGTGAGTAGGTTACACACAATTTTTCGTCTTATCCATTGTGAAAGCTATATTTATGTGGACAAAAGGTGTGTCAACGCATTTCTTAATCTTGATGCATGTTGACATTATAAATCCCATTGGAAAAGGAAACTGATTAATCATTGTATATGCTTTAATTAATGAAAGACTTTTTTTAGCACAGCGTCCTACTACCCATTCGGCTTATATGCTGATCTACTAACTACTCTAATGGGTTAGGGATGAGGAAGGTTGAATTTAGAGGAAGTTATCCGTATTTGCGTAGAGAGAGAGAGAGAGAGAGAGTAGGAAACCATTTAGGAAAAACCACCCTCAGTACACCCATCCGGGATTGAAGCACAATCTCCCCATCATCGGCAGTCTAGTCCACTTGTGAGAGCAGTGCCTAAGACCATGCGGCCACTGTAGTGGGTAAGAACAGTATTATTTTTATTGGTAACATGAGAAAACCAAAGCTTCTTCGATACAAAGTGTTGAAAGTCTAAAAAAAATTATAAAATAAATAACAGATCAAAAATTAAGTTTGATTTGTTTGGTATCTTTCACCATCTCAGATCTTAACTCAAACAATCTAGTTTGAAAGTTTGTAAAGAGACAAGTAGCACAAGATGTATCAAATAACTTTATACTGCAGAGAAAAATATTTGAATATCTATACAAGATTAAAAATAACTTCTGGGAAAAGGATGGAATGTTATAGAAGGAGATTTAAGGGCTCCTTGTCAAGATGTTATTACTTGTTTGTACAGTACCAAGATTGTTAATTGGAGAATACAATATAAACCTGTATTGAAGCTTGTGAAGTGTGTAATCATACCTTTCTAGCACTTCCCTAGAAAACACATACCTGAAGTAAGCGCTAACGCTTCTTTTCTTACAGAAGGTTGTGTTTGTTGATTCATCATCATCATCATCATCATCATCATCATCATCATCTGTTTCCAGCCTGTGGTCAAGTCGATTTAGTAAAAGGTCTCCATCTTCCTCTATCCTTTCACCATTCCTCTTCCTTTAATCGCTTCCATTCTTCTTCTCTCACTTTCACACCTTCTGTTATCTGATCCTCCCATCTCTTTCTTGTCCCCCCTTTTAGTATTCTTCCAACATTTTCTTTGGCATCCTCTCTTTTTCCAGTCTCATTACATGCCCATATTATCTCAGTCTTGTTTCCTCTACTATCTCATGTACTCCCTTCACTCCTACTCTTTCCCAGATAACTTCATTCCTAATCTTGTTTCTCCTCGTGACAGATAACATACTCCTCATGCCACTTCAAGAATTTTAATAATTGTTAGGGGTGTGCGAAGTTTCAAAAACTTTGACTTCACTTTGAATATTTGTTTGCTTCAACTTTGATTCATAAGTAAAATTCCAGATTCAACAATAATGTAGCTTTGCAAAAAAAAAAAAAAAAAATTANATTTGTTATTTATATCACAAATTAGTGTTCACGCAAAGAATATTTAAAAAAATTAAATTACATTTTGTGATAATTTAATTTATCATTATAAGGCTAAATATATTAATTTATGTTTAAAATAAAGCATTTTGTAAATCATACTTAATACCTAAATTTACATAGCTATGCAACAAATGGCCAAATCATGGTTTAGTTCCGACGAGCATAAAACCTAAATGGGTAGTAAGACATGGTGCTAAAAAAAAAGGACCTATGGTTACAAATTATATAGATAAAACACTACTAGACGCAAAAACACATTTTAAAAACTGGCGTTCATTGCCCCAGGTGTTTTTATTCCTACTAGTGTTTCATCTTCTGAATAATTATCATTGTATTGTAAGTATTAAAAGATTGCTTCTTTACTCTACTATTACTGGTGCGCTAGGTATTGGTTTATTGTGGTTTCCAAGCAAACACTGGAACATTCCCAGTTCAAATATTGGTTGTAGAGAGTAATTTTCATTTAGAATAAAAGGAAGAACGTATAGGAAAGGTGGATTGAAACATATAAAGGGACGAACACAGTTTCTATCCACCTTTCCTATACCTTCTACCAAATATAATACAATTACCTCATAGAGTGAAAAGAGGGTTTCCTTACAGAGATTCATTTAGAATTTAAAAAAAAATATTTTCCTTTTCTTTTTATGTATGTATCCAAGGATTTGAGAAAATATCAGATTAAAGATTTGAATATATATATATATATTTAAAAAAAATTATAATTGGTTTCATCACTCTTATACTGCTCATTGAGTGGTTCAACGCCAATATAATTATGGTATAAATTTAACCACCAGACCATGAAAATAACGTTTAACTGAATGTATGAATATTATAACTAATACATTATAGCAAAATATGTTAATAATCAGTGACTGTTTCTATTTGCTATTATTTTTCACTGTTCTTGTTTACTTATACTTTCCTTGGATTTAGATTCCAACTTGGCATTTGTATGTAAAAATTAACATTCAGATTGAAGATTTGGATCCACAAAATAGTGTGTCTGACCCAACTCTAATATTATTCAAAACATTTTTGTTTTTTCTCCTTTTAATTGTTTCCATCTCTGTCCTTTTTATAGGTTTTTATCCACCTTTCTCTTGTTGTTTGTTGTTCAAATGTAGCATGACATGCATGTTGTTAGACTGAACCAGCAAGTTACACAGGATAGTGTTTGAATGTGTTCCTTGAAGTTTTGATACTACAGGAAGTATGTTTCCTCCTAACCCAGATTATCATACTATATCTCATTAATAGAAGCCTTCATTTGTGGTGAATAAAAGGATTGGGTTTTGTTGAATAAAAAGTTTTATCTTTGTATTAAAAGTCTGTAAATAAAAGGCATTTTTTCCCCAAAAATGGTGTAAAATTTTACTTGAATTTAAGTGATAGAGTGATATAAAAATTATGATTAAATTTTAAGAATTTACCCATGGTCACTATTTGATCATCATATTAGCCAGTTCAAGCACATATTTTACTCCTTCTTTACTTAATATAGTCTTTGGTGGAGGGAACTACATTTTATGGACTAGAAACTTTGATTTGTCATAAGAATATTAAGAATAAAACGATGATAGTGTAGTTGGTATTATTTTCTTCTGGTAATTTTAGGCAAAGAACAATGTTGTCTGCCGCTAAGTAAAAGTATGTGTAGTTTGGATACTGTAAATTCTCATTAAAATTGAGATAACTGTCCAATATTTGTATATAAAAGACCAATTAATCAATTTAGCTACAATGTCTTTAAAAATATTTTGATAATAATTTTAACTGGCTAAGTAAAAGTTTGTAAAAACACGTCTTGGTATATTTGGTGTCCCTACTCGTTAGTTCTAACCACGGTTACTAGACTAAACGGTTGGGGTCATGCCCAGGTCCGCTCCAGTGATGACGTAGTCTGGACACCACCAGCCGACCCAGCATGTTGGCAGTACTCGAGCCGAGACAGGTTATCTAAGAATACACTCATGACTGTTTAACTACTCATTTATTTATTTTAACTTTATCAAAAACAATATTATTAAATTTAACCTGATTAGGAAATTATAATATTGTATTTTAGCTTTCAAATTTTTAAATAGACCTTGAAGGCTATTTAACCACCTTTGAAAAGGGAGATCATCTGATATTTATTTTTTATTTGTATTACTCTCTAATTAATCTCCTTGTGAAGATTAGTTTGTATAGTTTTTTTTAGCGCATCATCCTGCTTATTTATACAGTTGTTACTTGCCATAAGCACTTTTCAAACTGTACGTTCCCCACAAAGGGATTCAAGAGTTTAGTACTTCAAATCCATTGTTTACAATCTTTACAGTTTCTCCTACATGATTGAACTCAGGGAAGTTATAGCATATTGCTTTTCTAACATTCAGTGAAAACAGTTCTGACGCTTTCCTTACTTTCTGCTCCTCCGCCTCAGCTACAAGAATATGCTTCATAGATAGTCTTCTCCCTCACTTTGCATTTCAATTAATTTTATAAATGCTTCTTTTGTAATGCATTTTCCACATTCAAGTTTATATCCCTCATCAAGCAGGTGATTCTGTAATAACTTGAGAGCATGTGGGACATCACAAACACCCATATATTTTGATCTTCACTTGATGGATTTTTCATTAACAGTTTATCCCACAAGATTCTCAAATCTGTCATCAGTCTTCTGTTTGAAGGTCTCATGTCGCATACGAATGCTCTCACTTTAAATCCAGTGTTTTCAACAACTTGAATGGTTTCAATTAGTAGTTCCTTTGTGACTGTTATGTCAAAGAGCATAGAGCCCTCGTATTTAAACTATGCCTTATGGGCATAGGGAATTAATCGTCAGACATTCTGACTAAATAAACAATGTCTTATGGACATAGAGAATATTGTTAGACATCCTGACTTTAATAAACCATGTCTTATGAACATAGAAAATAACTTTGACACTCTAACACAATACACTATGTCTGGTGGACATAGAAAATAAAGCAAGACATTCTAATACATGAAAATATGTCTGATGGACAGGCGATGCGGCGGTGAGACCGACGCCTGATACATCGTGGCCGCCAGTAGTCTTTGGTGCTGAAGTTTTATGGAGTAGTTTTTCCTCCGGTGAATAAATACAATGGAATACAAAAATGTGAGTCACAGGGAATCCGTTATATAACAACAGAACTGCTTCGAAAAATGAACTACATCAGGAGATCTAAGTGGAAAAGGGAGGAAAGAGTTGAGAAATAACCCCACTTTCTCACTAGCGCTGTCAGCAGGAGTGGCGAGCAGAGTCAATTATATTTCTTTTCTTCGACGTGTGCCCTTCGATCACTACGTGAAAATGCTCGTGATGCCGAAGTGGTATGCTGGGGCAATATTCCTCGATGCTTGGGTGTTTCCCTGCAACATCAATTCAGAGTGAGTCACCACCTGCCACATCTTATTGGAATAGATTAATACTTGTTATCTTGTTTTAACTGTGTTTATGGAATTGGAATTGTCTTTGTGGACTTTTGACTGTCTTTATGGAATTTTGATTGTAGATGTCATATTATATAAATGACATGCTACAGTAAATTTAACTGAGGAACTAAATAAGGCTTTAACACACTTTTATAGGAAAATTCAATAACTAGCTCTTTAAATCCCTTATATAGTCTAATTCATCAAATTGTATTAAGCACATGCGAGCGATATCAACGACAAATGAATCGGCCTGCTTGCAAGAGTTTCTCTACTTTAATTTAGGTTCATTGTTTTTAGGAAACCAGTGAAAATGAATTCCTACGTCCTTTTGATGTGTATCTTGATTAGTACAACTGGCAATCGCACAACACACCATTGTTACAGGTTGACCTGGCGGTCTAGGGGTATGGTGTCGAACTTCTGTGCTGGGGGTCTGGGGTTCAATCCTTGGTCATGGCACAGATTTATCTGATTGCCAAACCTTTCTTTCACCTTTGAGAAGACGTGTATTAATCACAACTTGTGAATGTGAGGAATGCCAGGCCTCTACCGTGGTTCAGATCCCACGTTAAACTGTAGAGTCCTCCATTTCATCTCACAATCATCCTACCATTACATTAGCGTAAGTGCGTATAACCCGAACGGGTAGTAAGATGCGGTGCTAATAATAATAAACCATTGTTACAAACTCACATTTGATAAAACTACACTTACTACACAAGTAAACACACTTGGTGACTGACGAGTAGCTTGCAGCCAAAGTTAGCTGGGTGTCCACTTGACGTCATGGGGTGGGGGCTGCCACTGCGCATACGGCTCGTGACCCTTGCCATTTAGTCTTGTCTAGTAACCGTGGTTATAACTGAATGCGCATTGCAAAAAATACAAACTTGTTTTGTGATTAATTTAATATTATTTTATCGGTATCAGTATCTATCAAAAGTGACAGCTGCAGATCACATTACTTGGCGTATGAATACATTAAAGTATATCTAGTAGTTTTTCCTAACAGTCAGATATGTCCATTCGTAAGAAAATTGTGGAATACATAGTGTATTCCTACCCACCAGAGCCGGACTGTCCGTGATCAGCGGGCGTGTGTATGCAGTGGGGGGTTTCAACGGCTCGCTGCGGGTGCGCACAGTGGACGTGTATGACCCCACTTTGGACCAGTGGACATCTTGCGCCAGCATGGAGGCCCGGCGCTCCACACTGGGCGTGGCTGTGCTGGGGAACTGTATTTATGCTGTAAGCCTGCCACATTCACTCCTCATGCCTCATATAGAGAAATTAAAATTAACACACCTTAATTGTAATATGTGTTGTTTTTTTTTCTCTTTGAAACACAAAATATCTTGTATAGTTAATGTATTATTAAGAAAGTGCTGTATAGGGCATACTTTGTACCCATAGCAATGTATATTGTAGAAACCTGAACATTGAATGCAAGGAGGACAAGAAGGCTGAGGCCATGGGAATTAAGTTTTTGAGGAAGGATGTTAGCTTTCACAAGGAAAGATATGATTAGGTAAGAGTTGGGCTACTGGGAGTACATTAGATGTTAGAGGAAACAAGGCTGAGATGGTATGGTTATGTAGTGAGAATAGAAAATAAAAGGATCCCAAGGATAGTAATAGAGTTGAAG